>QVIK01001095.1:0-12013 GCA_003957845.1 Oidium heveae | reverse complement strand
ACTATATAATAACAAGAACAACTACGAAATAGAAGAACCATTGAACAACAGTATATCATACTGAATTAGAATACCCGGGACTACCGACAGACATAGTATTCTTTAAATTTTGTTGTTTGCACGTTTTTTCTTTCTACAAAACAGTTCACTATGTCCTAGAATATTACAAAGTTTACATTGGGCTTGATCAGGGTGATTTAACATTACATTACTACATGATATCTATTGTAGACATTCATATTTAATATCATTTGCGGTATCATGGCAACGATTTGCAAGTATAGACTGAAAGTAGGTGACAGAAGTAAGAAGAAGACATTTCTTTTGACTTTCTTTTTCTGGTGTGACTTTATAGTTCTCTTTGATATCACACAAACGCTTCTGATATTCTCGACTATAGACATGGAATTTCATGATTTTAGTTGGCTGAAAATCCCAGAATCGTAGTATCAAATTCATCAGATTTGCATGGGATCTAGCGAGAGATTCAATAACAATAGACTTGAGTAGTGACAAGGGAGATGCATAGAGTGTTGTATTGATTAAAGATGCCGCTTCCCTGAGCTTATTAACCCACCACGCAGGCCATAAAATAGTAGTGTCTATTGATGTTGGATATACTAAGAATATTACTGATGCGAGTAATATAAGCTTTACAACTGAATTGTACAAGAATCTGTGTCAATTTGAGAAGTTTAAATATTTTATCCATATTATTTAAACGTTGAGATATGATAAATATATCTGCTTCCTCATATGCATCATTAAGTGGGGATTTCAATTCCCTGTGAAAAGCGAAAATGATGCCACAAATATCAATATGAGAAGGTAGCTGAAGGATAGTATTTTTGGGTACATATTTTGGCCTCATCCAAGAGCTTGAATAAAGACAACGTTATGGTGTGCGAGAGTTGCTGTCAGATGGTAAAGAATCTAGACCAAGACAAAAGTATAGTTATGTGTCGGATTAAGTAGTTCATGCTGTTATTGCAGTGGAAACTACATAGGGCCATAACCTGGTGTGCAAGAAAGCATGAGGTGTAAATCACATTGTCTATGTGATTGCACATGTGATCATGTGATCTATTTGGTTCGCTTGATGATTATGAGACATCCACAGCAAAAGTCTTCACCTTTTACCTGTTTGTTTTAGGATGAGCCTTGTCATAGTTGTAATGCTTTATGTGGGAAATGGTAATGAGCACCAACTTTAGTTAGTGAGCCAACTGCTCGGAACCAAAACTTATGTGGGGCGTGGCACGGGAACTCGACGTAAATCGTGCATACGAGACAAATTAAGGATTAGCTAACTTGTTTCCATGGAAACAGGTGACTATACTTCATGGTGGAACTGGCTTGGTTGTAAACAATGATATTTCAGAGGTAAATCTGCAATCTTGTTATCAAGCACACATATAGTGACTCACTACACTTGTAAATATAACAACATAAAAAGCAATATAAGCATCAAAATAATCACTTCTTAACCCTGACAAAAACCTAACATATCAGCCTGAATTATTGCTTAAACACCGTGCTAGTGCAGCATTCGAACTTCATTAACAATAGACTACTAAATCGAAAGCCTGATAATCGATATCTAGCTCCACTCCATGGGGCTTCGGTATGAGGTGTTTTTGACATTATTGCAAATGTTCATCTCCAAGTCCTTTATGTCGGTCCACAACAATGTAAGGGGTACTGGACATGAGAAATTCTGTGGAAATAACCGTTGGAGATAGGATTTGTACTTGAGGTGTGTAAGAGCTGTGCATTAAATTGGACTGCAAAAATCGAAGCCTCATTACAACTGAGTGTTTCTCGGAAGGCTCCGGGGAGGGCATTAGCCCTACGGCTAACTTAAAATGGATTTAGTATATCAAATTCCTCCCTGTCATTTATGCAAGTGTTATAACTATTATTGTCGTAATCAAAATTTATTTTTGTGGGGCGAGAGGGGGGAAATAAGCGAGCGATATGAGCGCGTTTATGAAGTGACGCCAACCTCGAGATTGTTTTACAAACCCCGCACAGACGGAAGGGGTGTAGAGTCCGAAAAAAAAAAAGAAGTGAAAAAAAATAATCACTTCTCTGGTTGGCTGAAAACCCAAACTTATCAACCCAGCCAATCAACGTGGCTAGCTTTAAAACGGGGCCAGATTCCACTTTTTGAAATCCGCAGCTCTTGTGAGTACGCGTGATATGGTGGTATGAAAAGTCAGAACTAGTTAGTGCCCAGCGTGCAACAGAGCCGCCATGAAACCTATTGGAATATCGGGCCGGTCGGTTAACACATGGTCTGTCTGTCTGTCGTTCACTATCCGGACTGTTCTATCTGAAGACTCGGAAAAGATGGTTGCTTCAGGATCCAATTTTTTTCTTTTAAAAAAATAATAAATGGTCCAGAAGATGAAAGTAATGTCCTTGTATAATGATTAAACTGAGCGGAGGGGAAGATGGGGGGGCTACGTTAAATTTAGCGAAACGCCGGACGTGGCACATGATTTATAGTAGATCTAGTAGCTGTTTATCCATGATAGATGCGATACTTGCCACTGTTTGACATTTGTTTCGCGTAAAAAAAAAAGAAGAAAGCCTCTTGAGACAATTAACTCTAGTTGTATTATCTGCGAGGGATAATGAATGTTATTGGGGAATAATCTCTTCCTAGCTTGATTCGAAGAGTAAATGTGGCCATACATATTCAAATTAGCTTATTAGTTGGGTAGAAGAATTACAAAAAGAGAAACTCGACTTGAAATTATTCCATGTGAATTAACTGTCGTGACCGTGATGGCTAGTTTTGTGATGTGAGATAAATATATGGAATAAAAAAATTCCGAAGAACAAAATTCTGTGCATGCTTAACAAGAGTGGATCGTCGAACCGACATTTGCCGTGTCACGAAAAATTCCGAATATTCCGAATCAGGAAGAATTATACCGTCATTTTAGCGGCTGTTGTTTTTAAAGTGGCTATTGAGCGGGGTTAGATAAAAAATCCGTATATTTCAATATACAGAGTATTTCTACAAGAACCTAGGTCAAATAAGTAATGGAATGTTATTCATATACTTCGACTTATGCAGCTCTATATTCTGTACATAAATTCCTCCAGCTTAACTCGTAGAATTCATCCTAAACAATTCCTGTCAAGTGCCGCGCTTGTGCTTTCTCCCGTCATACATATACCGTAAGGAAGTACATTGTTTTCCTTAAGCGACGTATCTCTCTAGGTCAACAGGAGGGGAGATTTCTCGGCAGGTTGCCGTCAATAATCAATCCACTTAGCCTTTGCAAAAAGTTTTAAAAAATTTCAAACGCAAACGATCAACCTAAATTCTCAATCTTGATGGCTGTTACTTTCTGTTTATTTCCTAAAAATTTAGCGAGGTAAAAAGGAAACCTCAAATATCTCTGACTTCTTGAGTTTTGATAAGTCATTTCATAAAGATGACAAAATTCCAACTCTGGGCTTTTAAATAATGCTAGGGAGATAGACCACAACAATTGTTATGAAATTTTGCGTCGACAGCTTCAAGGCTCATGCGTATCGTATTCATTCTATATGCATAGAAGTAATATATTATCGTCAATCAGTTGTTGGGTCAACAGAAGAAAACAACGATAAGGATCGCCTACGACCTATCAGATCAGCTAGTTTTTGAAATTTCCTCTTCTTCATTTCGAAGGACTTGTTTCATTTTTGCCTCAGTCTTACGAGTTCCTCCCTCATTAACTCCCATACGTCGAGCCACATATCGCTGAGCTAAGATGCCGGTACTTAAGCTCAACGTTTCTTCTATCCATTCCGAAACCCATTCCCTTGGATCTACACCACCACTTTGAATAACATCTGCGATCTCCTCTGGCAATTCATCTCGATTATCTTCATGTTCTTTTTTAAAGAAACTGATTTTTGAATTTGAAGAAGATAACGTATCTGATAAATTTGATTTTTGAGAGATAGTCTCAAGCCATCTGATCCACTGAGCTGGTACGGATTGGGATAATGTGTTAAATGTGATATTATGAACAGGATCATGAAGATAAATAGCAAATAGTATGAGTTCATCACAGCAATCTTTTTCAGTAATAATACCACATTCTTCTTCCACTTGAGTTGAGCCCTGAAATAAATCTTCAGGTGCTTCGTAAGTGATGGCTTGCACCGCAAAAAAGATATCGCTACTCCTAACAGGGTTTGATTCACTTACATCTTGAGTAGCACGCTGTATAGCTTTCTCTAATCCTCCGTGTGAATTGAAGTACTCGTTAGCATACGTCTCTGCACTTACTCGGACGAGTTTAGTGCCTTCAACGAGGCCTTTCACTGCTCCAATGTCACGCCTTTTAGAATTCTCGCTCCACCATGGACCACTACTCCAGGAATTGCTGCCACCTGCATGGCCTATTTCAGATATACGTCGAAGCGTAGACTCATGTCCTCGCTGTACGACTAATAGGTCGCCACCCTCAACCTGTTCCATGACTCGTGAGAAGGTTGAGTAGATAAGTGGATCAAGGGGTGGGTAGTTGATAAAGTCATGAGTAATGTGAATTTGGAGTCTTTCATGAGAAGATATTGGCGGTGCTAACGTGTGAAGAATGTTTGTGAACGTTGGTATGGCGCGCGAAGATATCTGCCCACCTAAAAGCCGATTTAATCAATTTTATCTTTTTTTATGGTCTTATATTTCACTTACCGATATCCCGAAGTGCCCCTACATTGCCTTTGACTTGATCTGCCCAGCGTTTAGCTTCTTCGTTTTGTTGAATCTCTTTCATAGCAGCCTCTGCAGTTTTGACAGCGGCAGTAGCTGTTGCAAACACACTTCCCCACCACCCACTGCTTACTGAAGAATTTGAATTGGTGTTTTGATTTGCTGATGTTTTTTTGTCCGACTTTGGCGATTCAACTTTTCTATCAGGTTTAGTGATGCCTATATTAATTGCCCGATTACTGTCTCCCGATCTTCGTGGGACAGAGGCCTTCTCCTCACTAGTTCTAGATGAAGCAATTGGCATTGTTGCTGCATGCTTAACGAGCGGTTTAACGCGAGGTGTATGAGGTCTACTAGGTGGTAGTTCTGCTCCAAGATTCTCTAACTCGGCCAATATATCCTGTTCAGCCTGTCGTATTGGGGCTTTGGATCCCTTAGCATTAATACCTTTAGCCATAATAGCGGGAACTGTATCCTCCTCCAGTTTCTCTAACATTTGACTTAATTCCTCATCCGTTGGTGCTGTGACCTTAGACTTTGAGGTCGCCATGAATGTTGATCAATCGTCTCAAAGTTGAATTTGATATGCCCGATTAGATCTTGTCTATTGTCTATTGGCAGCTAAAAGCTGACGCTAAACCTAAATAACCGCGCCTGGGGGAGGGGTGTAGGGGGGGGCGAAGTGCGGGCCTGAGTCTATAAATAGGTTGGACGTTGTTACCTATAACTATTCACTTGCTACCTTTCCGACTTGCTACTTAACATATTCTCAACTGACTTGTATCTTGGGTATTACTCACACTTACCATTTTGCTTTTTATCACTCCCTACAAAAAAAATCACATAAATTTTGCTTTCTTTAGGCCTGTAAATTGTGGGTTAGAGAAATAGAAAACATCTGTCAGTAAAAATCAAGATACATATCCAATATACACAATCTTCCGAAAAATATATATATTTACAAATATATATTTGCAGATATTACTGCACACATTAGGCCACCAATTTAGACACACCACAAAACGGAGAATCTGTTCTTATGCCTCCACCGTTAGAATATAATAAACAGGACTCGACATATGAGCTTGCAGCTTCACCAACCGCTTCTTACTACACTGCTGGTAGACTTAATAATATCCCTTATTTCTCTACTCATGTGTCTAAATGTTATACCACGGTCTGTAAATTACTTCTCTGTTACTCCTAGGGTAACATTATATCTAACAAATTTAGAACTTCCAAAATCACGTGAATCCCTGTAATCAAATAGTGGACAGGGGAGTCTTAATCTCAGATATATCTCCTCGAGATTCCCAAGGAATGGAATGGCGTAGCAGTTTATTTCATAGTAACTTTACCGATAGTGCTAGATTGATCTATGAACCAATACCTTCACCAAATGCAGTACACGGTGACAGAAAATATGAGGAAACTACAGCTAGTCAATCGCCTAAAAATTCAAAATTTGGTGGGAAAATTAATAGAATGGCTATTGAATTTCAATTGACAAATGATATTAATGATGCTACTAGCTCCCAAGCTCAAAGTTTTAATCAAGGCGTAAACAAACTCGAAGAAGTCAATGATAAAGTTACAGCACCAAACTCTAACAATAAAAATCTTTTACACTTATCAGCATATATTTCTGATGAATATGTCTACTATGATGATTTCGAGAATCATATAGACAAAGGAAGTAATGTCCCAGTTAAAACTCTAGCGACCCACCAGGAAGTTGATGAAGTAAATGAATCTCAATGTTCCCTATTAGAAGGTAGTTTTCCTAGAACTGACATTAGTTCGCCGAAGAATGTACCCCTCTCAAACCAATGCTGGATAGGCACCCAAACTACTCAACTTTTCCCAAAAACTGAAGATGCCAAATTACAAGGATTGACATCATTTAAAGGGCCACCTACAGCTCCTCTCATAACAGCAAAAGAGACTACTAGACCCTGTGATTATCCAAATGCACCTTATCCCAAGAGAATACGACGTGCCTTTAAAAAGATTTTACCTATAGAAAATGTTGAGCAGTTCCTAAGCAATCCTGAAAGTTTGTCATATGACGAGTTATATCATAAAACAGCAACCATTGCATCACTAATGGAAGAATTACAAGACGAGGCAATGATAATAGAAAAAGAACTTAATGATTTTGAGGTGGCAAGAAAGTCGAACCAACAAATTTCTTTAGAAGAGGCTAAGTTTGAAAAGGAATCAAAACAGAAAGAGGAGGATACTATCTTTGAAGGTTTATTAAAAAAGTACGGAAATCTCACTAAATTAAGTGTCGATGACTGGACATCATTTCTTAAAAACTTCTACGATAATAATCCTGATGAAAACCCGGAGAATTATAGACTTCTTTTGCAACTCAGGAACCACCAATTCATACAAGACTTCCAAAAACGCAAAACCTGTAGAGAAAAAGCGAAGCATAAGGCTAATACGACCAAATTAGCTAACACTATTGATTCACCGCCCACTAAAGCGGAGCAGAAGGCAGCGGAAGATTTGGATCGAAAAAAGCGAAAGCCAGCCATTGACTATTTAGTATTTGAGGATCGAAAAATGGCTGATGTTTATGGTTTGACTCATAAAATTGGTGATGCTTTTATTGGGAATCAACCTCTAAAAGATCGAAATGCAATAACGAAAGATTCATCTACTACAAAAAATGCAGATGATAATTTCCGCCCCAAAAGATCTAGAGGAAGAAGAGGAAATAACGATAATGATCATTCTGATCATACACCTGTTGCTTCAGATGCGGAGGACGTAGTTCCTTCAAAGCGAGCTCGAATTAGTAGAACTGGTGTTGATTCGGTGGCTTCATCTCGTCCGGATACAAAGACTGCACCATCAAGTCGTGAATCTTCACCAGGTGCAGGCCCAAAGATCTTCGCGTCTGGAAAACGTGTTGGTCGTCCTCCAGGATCATCAAAGGCACAGGTCAAGTTGCCATCAAAACTTAAATCGGTCCAAGCTGTCGGTGAAATTATACAAACAAATATAAGTGGAGGGACAAAAGAAATAGCCCGTATAGAAGATAGTAATCTCATAACAAGACTTTATGTAGACAAGAATCCCTATGTAATATATTGTAATAATGAAAATAGTAATGTATGACGCAAAAAGAGTAATCTGGAGTAAAATGGGGGGATTGGGTTGATAAGGAGTTTGAAATTTACATTGTAGAGTATTATGAGTTTTAAGTAATATAACCCTCTAAGTGAGGATGGTACATCCTGCAAGAGGTTAATATGAAGCCTCTGATTATGCAACACAACCTATTCACATCCTTTTTGAGTGTGAAGAACATCATTCCAAAGATGTCTTTAAAGTTTTGTGAGCCATCTACTCACTTGCAAAGTAAAATCTTAGTATGGATGATCTCCAGATCTTTTGAATTTTCCTTGGACGAGTGTTCTCAGGTAATTGACAGATGATCATGTATGAAAAAATTAAAAAAAAGGGCGATTGATTATACTTTACAGGTTACGCATTAATGAAATCTAGATCTTACTAACATCTAGATAAATAGATGCTCACGGAAGTTAACCTACAGATTAGTTTTTTTTTATAGTTTACTTTTATTTTTATTTTTTTTTTAGCCCAAATGTCAGGGAGCGAGCGGTTGTAGCTAACAGTGACATAAACAAACAGTAGCAGTAACATTATAATTTGAAAATCCAATATAATCTAGTTAGCAGATAAAAAAAGGCCAAAATTGAAAATATTTTTCTTAAAAAAAAAAAAAAACGTGGAAAAATACGAGTGACTAAGCTATATCAAGCTAAGTTAATCTGGATAGGAAAGGAAGGAAAAAAAAAATCTTCCACTCAAAAAAAAGGGTTTGATGTTTGATGATATCTATCACGGGAGTGGTTTGGGGGGGAGGGTAGTACTTTCAGAGGAAAGCAATGCCTGTTTGCATCCTCACTAACTAGGAATCCTTTCCTTTGCCTTCTTCCCTGCCTTTTTATTTTTCCTTTTTAATTGGACGAACTCTTATAGCCTCCCATTTACACACCCCAAAATACATAAATAAAATATGTGTATATTTTGCCATGAATTTATGAGTAAATATTCTTATAGAGGACCTACCTACCTACTATTACTGCTTGCTTCACGGGGAACCAACCAAACCTAACCCAGCCCGAACCTTCTAGGTTTCCATTTAATATTGTTTTTGCAGATCATTACATCGCTCCTTCAGGGGATAGCCCTTCCTAGTCAAAGCTTAGCCAATGTCTAAAGCTTTTTTGCCTGCTTTATGAGGCTTAACACTATGCGACATAGTATTAATACTAAATATTATTTTTTTTTAAGTTTCTACTGAGCCTGCGGCGATTATTATGACTATGAGCGACATATATAGTCCCTCTCTTCCTACAAGCCAAATGTACCTATGCCTCGGGTAGTATGCACCTTTCTATGCCTACATCACTATCTCTATTCATCAGGAATGCCTCCACAAGCCCTCATTCGATCACACACTAGGATGAGTACCTTGCCCTTCATTATCTTTCCTCTCCAGCCAACCACACGAAGGCCATTTGCGTGTTTGTTACTGTCGGGAAAAACAGCAAAAACCGCTGGGTGCGGGTCCCCATTAATACCGACATCAGGACTAAATCCGAAGCGATAGCTACCCTTCTAAAGCTTTCAGAGAGGCCGTCCAACTAGGCGCAGCAAACTTGGGTATACCCAAGAATGTCACTCTAACCTTCCTACCTTCCTAGCTTCCTCTTTTCCCCGCCCATGATTCGTGCCTCAGCTCCATTCGAAAGTCGTGAAGAAATGTTAGAAGAGTCTTGGTATAGAGTATTAATTATGATGTGACTTAGCCAAACTACAAAACATTGTCACGGACGTGGAGTAATCGAGTAAATTTTGTAATAAGGATGATCCTCTTGGCTAGTAAGTCGAATTAATAGATTTTAAGTAACAAAACTATAGATTAGTCGAATAATTGGTTTGAAATGTCGGAAGGGTCTTGGACTTTACTTTCGTGAGCTTTTTGTATACCCTCCGATGGGTATCAAATGTTGAATATGATGACTTCTTTAACTAATGTTGCCGTCATCATTGACGTCAATTCGTTTTATGGATTACCGGATTCGTAACTTTGAGGATAAGGGGGATAGGCGCAGCTGGAAAATGTTTAGGGAATTGACTAAATCTTGGCTTTCCAGACTCTCATTAAAGAGCTGGAGCTTTGTAGGAGACACCACGTACTGGTGCTGAGTCGTCGACGGTGAGTGATACCGATAGCCCCCTGAAATGATAACTGTAGCCCCCTGCGTCGCACCTTTTGGTAGATCTTTTCCTAGAACGTAGACGGTAAGGCCAGCCTAACCCAAAATACTAGAGAGACAAAATCAATTTTACTTCACAATCAACAAGACCCTGTCAAAATGATAAATATGTGAATTTTATTTATGTTACCTAGTCAACAGATTAGTAACCCAATATTTGGATTGATGATTTTATGATTTAAGTANATAATAATAATAATAATAATAATAATAATAATAATAATAATAATAATAATAATAATAATAATAATAATAATAATAATAATAATAATAATAATAATAATAATAATAATAATAATAATAATAATAATAATAATAATAATAATAATAATAATAATAATAATAATAATAATAATAATAATAATAATAATAATAATAATAATAATAATAATAATAATAATAATGTCCAACGTTCAACTTCTGTCATTCATTACCTGCTGAAGCTCAATACGAGTCGTTTGAAGCCCTGTTTTCATCTTGCCAAGAGCATGCCAAACAGGAAGGTTACGTATTCATAAAGCTAAAATCGGAAAGACGCAATGGCCTTCTAATACATTGACTGTAAATCTTCCGAAAGGTCTAAATCAAAATATATAGACAATGAGACTCCTCGATAACGCACACGAAATACCCATTAAACTGGTCTTGTTTCTTCCTATTTTCTTGTACAAACTGACATTATGATTAGGATGTATGATCTCGCTGAAAGCAAGAGAGGGTATTGACGGCCAGTGGACTCTTTGTGATAGATATCCTGAATTTTCGGTGTATAATCACGAAGCATGTAACTAACAGCTTCTCTTTTTATAGAGCATCGTCACGTAGATCCAGAAAGAAAATTTCGTGCTCGAGAATTACTTTTAACTAGAGTTTAGCCTAAAGAAATAGGTTTAATCCTCACAGAAGAGGACCCAACTATATCCATTTCTCTTAGGAAAATATATAATACCAACATTAGGGTTGAGGCTGTGAGTAAAGAAATATGGGGCCAATCAAGTACTCAAGCCTTAGTTTCTAATATGCAGCGATGATAGATAAATGGCGAATTATTTATCCGGTATCAATTATATACCTCGCGACGAATATCAATGATGTTTTTTGCAGTTTTTAGGGCCGTCCAATATGCTAGACATCACTTTGAAAAGCTGCTGGTGGATTGTACCTATAAGACCAACAAATTTGATATGCCGCTTCTCCATTCTATAGGAACGGATCATCAAAGCAATTCCTTTACAATCGGTCTTCGCTTTTTGGATCCTAATGGCCAAAATAAGGAGTTATGCACAGGATGTACATCGACAAGTCACAATAGAAGCAACTGTCCATCGAGGGTGTGAACAGTTAGTTTTTGTAATAGATCAGATTATAATATATTTTGTAAATTTAGCCAGGTTATTTTAATTATTGTGATAAATTTATATCATTAATCGGATTCAAAGTCCAATATAATAAGGGTTTTTTAATTTTAAAAATAAATAAACGTCTTCTCTATAAAGCCATCTAAATAGAATTGTGTTAGATTATTTGATTGCTTTAGTTTCGTCAAGTGCTGTAAATCCTGTGTGATAACTCCTCTCAAATGTGCACATTATTCTGTGGAGAGTGACTGTAAATAAAATATTACCAGTGGCCGGCTAGGTCTTAAAATATCTCGTGGATATATAATTATTATAAAAGTCATGATTTAAGATCATTGGCCAATTATTTAAAATAGCGCTGAAAATAATTTCTTCGGCAGAATCTATAATTACGTGAACAGGGGGCTATCGGTATCACCCACCGTCGTCGACCCCCCCCCCCCTTCCTTTTATGCAATGCAACATAATTTCCTCTCAATTTAATAAGTTTTGAGTACTAATCCTCTTATAAGGCAGGCTGTGACAGAAACCAAGCTGGTTGTAAGAAATCGATTTTAATTATCTACATAAAGAGAAAAGAAATCTAAAATCTACAGAAGGATGAATGT
>QVIK01001094.1:0-12021 GCA_003957845.1 Oidium heveae | reverse complement strand
GAGCATTCTTGTCCCACCCTAGATCTACTACCGTCGGGATCATCTTGTTGTGATGGCATAAGATTTACTGGGGCTAGGTGCCAATGACGATAAAAATCATCTGGTCTGAGTTTCTCGTACTTTTCTAACATTCCTTTAAGGCTATGATAACATGGTACCCACAGAGAGAGTGTGAAGTTACAGTTACACTCCGGGATAGGAATACCAAATGATCGAAACTTTGCCTGGTGCTTCTCAAGGTATACAAGTTGAGTCTCAACAAGCTTCAAGGCATGTCTACAGATCAATGTGTTAACATCACGAAAGAATGATCCCTGCATGATACCCTTAACTTGTTGTTGATGAAGTAGATCAAGATATCGTTGATACTGCTGACCCAGAGCAATTTGAATTCTTTTCACAACAGTAAATAAGTGTCCTGTTGATTCTGCTATGAACATCTTCAGATAGTGGTGAGCACCTTCTGCTTTTCCACTAGTCAAGTGTCCGAGATGAAGGTACCTATTGACAAAGCAAATTACAAATCTTTCAGCATATGGAAGCCATGTATCTTCCATATATTTGACAATCCTTCCACCGCTATTATTTGTGGCAAGCCACTTGGCTTTGCAACTACTCCAGTTCTCAGAGAACTCAACACTTGTTGGTGCGTTCCAAACTTTCATAATATCCTCCATGAAGTCTTTCACTGAGTCTGTGTCTAATTCCTTACCAAGATGGGTCTGGAGTGCCATCTTTATGTGCCATGCACAGAGTATGTTTTTCGACGAGGGGAATTTTTGATCAATGGCATTCATGAGAGCTAGCTCTCTGTCAGTAACAATGACTCCGGGTTCCTGTATGCTATTCTCTTGAAGAACCCTTTTAAAGGTATCAAGAGCCCATTGATAGTCTCCCTCGGTTTCTCGACTCAGGAAGACATAACCTACCTCAAAAGTAGAGTTAATGTTCGTACATCCAACCATGTGAAGTAACGGCATATTAAATCAGTTTGTACTTTATGTACAATCCATAATAATGACCTCGGGAAATTTTCGCAATAAATTTAATGATGTTTTGTGTAGGAAAAATAGGTGCGTCAAGCAACTTTCCGTGTCAATTGAGTAGTCAAACCACCACTCTTGATGCTCCACTTTAAAATAGTCATCTGCCTCTCCACGCAGAAGTCTTAGTAGAGCGCAAATTGGTGTTTGCCCCCCAAGTTGGAGCTTTCTATGTGTCGCCAAACAATTATATATTCCCTTCGCAGTGGCATGACTATCATCCTGTCTTAGCTCAGCAAGGATTGTTCTTGGAGGAATTCCAAGTTCTGATTTACGTATCACATTTTCCTTCTCATGCTCCTTTAATAATGTAACACAGGGATGGCCAGTTGCTAATATAGAAGGTGGATGATTATGGTTTGGGGAACTAACGTCGATGATATATTCATCACCTGATAATCGAATCCACAAAGAAAATTTGCAATTACACTTCATTTTTCCACTTTTTCTTATGCCCTTGGACTGACTATCAAGAAGTCCCGCACGATCGCATAGTAATTGACGAGATGTAATCACGTCTTGACGGTTGGTCTTTTTCGTAGACAAACGCAAGCCATAGCCATTTTCAATTGCGATAGATCGGCAAGCAGTTATGGCAGATTCTATGTTCATGAACCTTTCTGAGAATGAATAAACAGAAGACATCTTGATATAATTCACAAAATTAAAATAGCTTGTATTATCGGAATTCACGTTTTTGTGAGGATAAAATTTTATACTGCTGAAAAGTTAACTATGTAACAGAATTTGTTTATTTCTGGCACTTACTTGTTAATGTAGTCTAAAATTATAGATAATGACAATATTTAGGTTGCAGTTTTAGTGGTGGTTTAATTTTTCGTATCGAAGAATTGATGAATGTTTTTGCGTGAATACGCTTGAAGTTATTTATTTACTCTTGTAGCATGCCTATTTTCAGTTGCTATGACAATAAGGCGAAAAGCGGATCTTGCAACTATTACATCATCAAGAAATTATTACATAATGTAAAAACTGGGGGCAACTGGCGAAATCGGCCGTTTAATTGGCCTTTTTAGGCAGGGTTCATTGAGCAGCAATTTGCAGGGTTCACTGGTTAGCAATTACCTTTGATTGCCAATTGACTAGAGATTAGCTAATCTTTTCGGTAGAGGTGATTGATTACTCATAAAATCGTTAGTTCAATATCTTTTTCCAGTTTAGCAGCTTGGCATTCATTCATTCATTTTTATTTTTTTTTTCATTCTTATATATCTAACTGTGACTTAATGGTGATTGTGGCTGTGACTGTGACTGTGACGTAGCTTATATGTACGTCACCTCCAAACAACCAAGGGGAAAATCAAATCAAATCAAAAAAAAAAAATAGATAGATATACTCTTACAACACGTCTCCGAGAAGAGAAAGACAAAATGATTAAATTTTATCAGGGCAAAAAAAAAAGGAAAAAAAAAATTAACGTAATATATACCAGCATTTAGGCAAATATTATATATCTTCCGCCCATTCCATATAAATATTGTGAACACCGTTCCCCTGCTCACTCTCTCTAAAACTGTGCCACACACAGTTCAAAGAATGACAAAAGAAAATGAAGTATAGCAAGAATTCATTCAATAAAGAAAGGATAAACAGGGAATCCAAGGGGGGTAAAGGAATCAAGGAAGAGGGTAAGAATATAGTCAATGTAAGACACGAATTTACAAAGAAGCTTTGTAAATCACCAAACAACAACCAATAATTCTCTACATGGAAGAAAATGAAGTCTTTAGAAAATTTACGATTATTATATTTATGATGTAATTTTTTTTTTTTTTCCCCGGCGTGGGGGGGGGGATAGGGGTTAAGGAACATAAATGATTCATGGATCGGTCGGGCGGGCTCTTAGATGGCGCCAATTAACTGAAACTGCATATTAGCTTTATGAAAAATTCATCCCATTCATGTGTTTCATATGTATATAAACGGATTAACAGGGGGGGGGGAGAGAAGCGGGAAGGGAAATGGCCAAACATACTCCAAAAAAAAAAAAATTATTGAACATGCACACACAACATGTTGTAGCTAACTAACCAACCAGCCATTCAATTTATTTTCACTATTATTAGTCATGATGGGGCTTTTTTTTTAAAACTTACAGAACGCATAAATACCTGCCATGTAAAATGCGCAGCAATGAGAAATATCAGTCAAGGGGCTATCTCTTTGGCCTGTGCTAATTGGCGTTCAGTTAATAGACTTTTGGGCCTGTCCAATTGGCGGCTCCTTGCAACATGGCTGTGATGTAATTATTTCCTCCTTAGGACTAGTGCATTCTATCTGTCACAAGTATCTACGATGGGTGGATGCCTTATGGAAACTCCCCATCACCAACTACTAGTCAGGCAAGCATGAATAATTTATGTATTATTTTCTTTTTTTTTGATTTTCTCCGAGCGGGTAGAAGCTTCTTTTTTACTTTTTTTATTCAAAAGGAAAAAGAAATCAAAATATCCGAAGATTTACATGTGGCTTTTTGTGTTTTCACAAGACAGAGTATGTATGTAAGTATTTCTTGGGGGATGGGGAGGCGGGGACAGGTACGTCGGTAAATAATGTAGTATAGGGAAGAGGAATAATATACATGAAGTAATATGGTTAATACATAATTAAAGCTTTTTCATTCCTCCGCCCGCTCGTGTTCGTTTTTTTTTCCGTCACAAAAACACATGTGACTCAATTGACTGAATCCCTTGGGAGCCTGTTTGAAAGGAAAAGAAAAAGTCCAAAAATAAATGATTTCGGCATCACAAAAACTGAGATGTGCTCGGTTTGTCTTATCGTTGCAGGTTGGTGAGGTGCAGATGATGTTTTTAGAAACGTTGTCTTTCTTCCTTACTTCATTCTGAGCTCGCGGTAATTTTACATTTTTTTAATTTTTCTTCTCAATTCAATACACGGCTGCACCACATACACATCAAAGAAGGCGGCTACTTTCGGAGTCAAGGTCCTTGCACCATGGTTCTTTGATTACGCTACAAGCCGAGCAATTGAGTGTTGCTGTTACCTGAAAGATTAAAGCCCCCCCCCCCACCCCGGGATCCGACTTTGGTTCTGATTTCCATCCTTTGCCATAACGCTCCAGGTCTATCAATGTCTCTCCTACGCTGAGGAGCTACCAAGACTGGTATCAATCAGTTCACTGCTTTTGTTTTACCATTCGCTCTTATCTATTTATCCTTATTCTCGTTACAAAGCTCTCTCCTTGTGATTCTCATTCATTCACAATGACTTTTCCTATCTTTTTTTCGCGCCTTTTAGTTCTATCTGTCCTACTCTCCATAACAAATGTCTTGGCAATTTGTAGGGATTTCAGGCAATCGCGCAACTATTACACCACTACCTCGCCCCAAGAACAGATCATCTCCAAGGGATATGTCTGTGACGTGCCCAATTCGAATTACACTTCCTCAAAAGATATACATTGTAGCTCGACAAGCGAATGTCCAGCAGCGACTTCTGGAAAGGTTAATACGGTCGGCAGCAACAATCTTTCCTTGAGTCACGATGACGTACTTCCGCTATACAGCCTCATCCCAACGAAGACTTATTACACGCCTCCATCATTCCTCTATTCTCTTTCAGGGAATGTAACTTCGACCAGCTCTTGTCTTAAGGCACATATAGCTAATGGCACAGTCAACGATACAACCACTGCAGGCTACTATTCATTTATACCAACTTTACTCTGTATTGAAGGTACCTTAAGTCAGTGTGAAGATGGGCCTGTCGAGGACGAAACACCGATTCAAATTTGTGCCGTAAATGCATTAGATTTGGGTGCTGATGGTATCACACCCAATGGTGTGCAAAAATGGGTACCCACGGATGTGGAAACTGCGAGAAATATGAGTGAAAATCCAGCACAAAGTAGGCAAATCGTTTCGACAGAGTCGGGCCCAAGCTTAGAAGAACTTGGAATAAGTAGTGCCAGTAAAATCAACTGTCAGATAAAATTTTGTATTGGGTTAAGCGTGTTTTTGTTAACAATTTCATTATAATTAGGGAGTATCTGATGTGAAATTAATCTGGCGTTGGCAAAAAAAGATTGTAAAAGTATATTAATACATGTTAGAGTTTCCTTTTTGGCTAATAGATTGTAAGCCTAGCGGGAAAAAAAAATCACAATACTTCATCGCTTTAAGAAGTCTAATCACGTTGAGTCCAGAATTTGATAAAGTATTCAAAGATTATACAAAAATAAAGAGTTTAACATTGACAGAATTCCTTTTCAGTTCAGCGAGACAGTATTTGCCCGTAATTCATTATCGAGTATGATTTGACTGAGATGATGTCGTCAAAATTTATTCTCCACTGAAAATTAATCCTAGTGATTTTTCCAGGGGATATAATCCTTATTGTTGAATGGTAGCGTTTGAAGCTACACATCTAGCTTTGATGTTACAACCTTTTATATGAAAGCATCAAAGCACTTCGAGAATCTTTTTATTTAAACTAGTGCTCTGGAGATACGTCAAAAGTAGTGTTCTACGGCAGAAACCTTAATTATTTTTTTTTCCCCCCTTCTGCGTATGTAGTTGGTATGAATATGCATCATTGTCTTGGCCGCAGCGGGTCTTAAACTCTTATCCAAGGGCGAAAGAAGAAGTAAAAAAGATTAATCCATATCAGCTGCTTATAATAGATGGTATGATGAATATAAAAGATGTTATGGGTTACTCTGCTACCACGGTAATGTTTTTACCCAGTGGGGCCGACATGGGTTTTTAGTGGAGCCGCCAAACCTAGCTAGGCATGATCTACATCGAAATAGAGTTTATGCATCGATTTTATGAATTTTCTTGACAATAAATATATGGTGAATTTCAAACGACCAAATGTTTTTACCCCCCCTTCATTCTTCAAACTAAGCTTAATCTGTACAATGATTGACAGCATAAAATTTTATGAAACAGTTCTATTTTGTATTCTACTTCACTATCTAACTTCTAAAATAAGGAAAATTATATATAAAAACTAATTCATGTTCACTTCTTCATCTAATCCCTAATATTCAAGGTATTGATCTATGTTATAAAGAGGTCAATATCTGGTTGGACCTCCACCAGCATCTATAACCGCCTGACACCTGGCAGGCAATCCTTCAAGTAGTTTTATTAGGAATTCAGCAGGCACGGAGTGCCATGCCTCCGTAACAATTACTCGAAGTGAATTGTGCGTTCGCTGTCTTCCACCATCTAGATTTGGATAATTCCGCTGGATGTAGTCTTTCATCCAGCACCAGACAGCTTCGATAGGGTTGAGATCAGGAGAGTAAGGTGTCCAATCGATTGGAATTATCGATCTCTCTTGCAACTCTTCCATCGTGTTTTCACATGCGTGTGCAGGAGCATTGTCCTGCATGACGGAAAGCCAGGGCTTCATAGACACCATCCCGTCTATGAGAGGTACTATTTTCTCACAGTACTTCTCGGAGTCTATGGAGCCCCACTCCTTCTCCCAAAACAAACAAGGTCCCTTCTCTGCTCCCGCAAAACTACCCCAGAACATCCATCCATTCCTTTTGCTAGTTTTTGAGTCTACGCAATCAATTTGGTACTCCTCATTGTTCTAAATAAGAAAGTTAGTCCACTAGTATATTTCAAGTCAAGAAACAAAATATTACAGACCTTCCTAGTCACCCACTCTCTTGAATGCTGCCCATCCTTCACCCAAGTTTCGTCAGTCCAAAGAATAGACGACCAGTCTTCAAAAGTCCAATGTAGATGGGCTTCGGCCCATTCTCTACGCTTTCTCATGGTTTCTTGTGATGATGGGGGCTTCTTATAAGCTGGATGACACTTACAGCCTCTTTTTTGAAGCTCTTTCTGTAATACTTTCTCACTTACACCTAGGTCTCTAAAAGGACCGGTGGCAAGTTCAAGATAGGTCATCCTCCGATTTACAGATGATGACGTAATGAATTCAATGATTTGATCGACATCCTCCCGTGAAAGGGTTGATGGTCTTCCACTACCCTTTCGTGGTGTTACAGTGCCACGTTTCAGAGAATATGCAACTTGACCTCGTGATACGTTTAAATGATTAGCTATTTTTTGGTAGCTCCAACCTGCATCACGAAATCCGTGAATCTGCAAAATCTCATAAATTTCAAAACTTACAATTTTAGGTCGTCAACGTACTAGTAATGATTGATCTCTAGTTAAGGTCTTATGTCTTGACGTCGAGAGAGGAGTCGAGGGAGGAAGGGTCGAGGGAGGAGGAGTCGCGGGAGGAGGAGTCGAAGGAGTTAATTTAGGAGAATTCATCTATGAAGTATATTTAGTGACGAGTAGTTTTCTATTTATGCTTAGCGGGATTAACTTACCTCATATAATATTCTTATTACCAGTGATGAAATGTTTATTGTGGTCAGTAACTGTACATCAATAATGATAATTAAGGCACAAACAATTGAAGTTGGCAAAAATCAAATTTAGAAGCTTGTGTAAAAACTTATGAAAATGAGGGGAAGTTATGTAGCATAGTAAAAAGCCCATTAGACCAGGCATAAATATTTATACGTTCGCTAAATAGAAACTAGTAGGGGTATACCCCTGAAGCGAGTATATGATCTGCACATATAGGGGGTAAAAACATTACCGTGGTAGTAGAGTATTGTTATTATTATTATTATTATTATTATTATTATCCTAATACAGGGTATGAATGACTTATAGTGGTTTGTAATTTCTCCTGTACCTAATAAGGTTTAGTGGCTTGGCGTGCAGACGCGAGCTTTAAATGTAAACAAACATGTAAATAGAATTACATCAGATACATACAGGACATATCGTCACTCAATTTTATCATATCAAAATATATGCAATTAATCATACTTTCTAAATCTTTATAACTGAATAAAAGACATATATTAAATGAATATCGTTTATTTTTTTCGTTGTAGTATAAACGGGTTCCAAATTAATTTTTATCCTTTTGAATAAAGAAAAAAAATTGGAGTTGACGAAATCTATGATTACTAGTCCTGTCCAAAATATGTTCCACTATTAGGAAAGCAATTCAGTATTTCCTTTTTTTTGGATTTCCAGTCCTTGCTAGATAGCCTAAATAATTTAATTCACAAGGTATGTTGCACCTTCTTGATATAGTACAGATATCTTTTTAAATTGGTGATAAGTATATATGCGGAAGAAAAAATAAGTAAAAAGAGGAGTTTGTCGTGGTGCATAAGTTTGACACCCTTAA
The DNA here is from genome assembly GCA_003957845.1 of Oidium heveae. Lineage (NCBI taxonomy): Eukaryota > Fungi > Ascomycota > Leotiomycetes > Helotiales > Erysiphaceae > Oidium > Oidium heveae. Next base: position 3,750 of record QVIK01001094.1, on the reverse strand, counting down.
GATTAACAACTAGTTCTCCGACCTTAATAACTCAGCACTGAATCGGCCCTCCTCTTCTGTCTCATTTTAATGGTGAAGACTTTGGTCAATCCAAAACCAGTAATTAACATATATCATATGAAGTTGATGGTGTCCCCCCTCAAATATCAATCTGGGCTTCTGAAGTTTTCCTACTAATCTTGGACTAATTCTCCCAAGTAAAATTGGGACTAATAATACTGAGATTTACGATAGTCATATCTCTCATCATGAAATAAAGTGAAAAAATAGATTTGAGTCAGACTCATTGTTGCATTATTGAGCAGAGTCACTGACTGAAATCCAGAGCACAACGTCAGTTATATTTTACCACATCTGCCCAATTGTATTTTTATATAACAAGAACTCATCATGATTATTATCAATAAAATATATATTCACGATCTATGTAAGCAACGAATTAAGATGTCTTTTTTGTGATAATTATTACTTCTTGAGCTGTTGAAATGAATAATCAAAAATTAATCGTATCTTCCTGACAAAAAGCATCTTCAAATTCGTTGCCAGCTCATGTTTTTAATTTATTCAAGTACATCTTACACTGAGAATGCTCGATTACAGTGTTGAAAATAAACATATCTCTCAATTAGGCTCAGGTTATCTTTTTGAACAAAATGTAATACGGTGTGATCTCTTACTTTTTTTTTTTTACTGTACGCATATTTCTCATACATTATCGAATGTGGGCAAGGAAATCGTGCCAAGTCTGATATAGAACGTATAAAGACTATCTGAAATACATACACTCCCAATATAAAGCAGTACTCATCCATTTTCCAAGATTGGGTCGAATTGGTAGGAGCGAATTCTTTATGACAATTGTGATACTGAATAAGAGAAACCCTAACGGGAAAAGGCTGTGGAGAAATTATCCACTAGAATGACCTCAGTCATTAGACCAGTAATCTTTTTCAATGAGCAACCACAATTATCCCAAAATAAGCCGTGTGAAAATCTAGTTTACCACTCTTAGGAGTTCCAAGTAGTACCTGACTAATTGCGCAAATTACTCATTTAAGCTGTGGAATAGGTAGTTAAAAGTACTAAGCCTTTCTATCTGACTTCCTAAGACATTGTGATAATGCTTCAAAGAACAGGTAATAGCGGATTGTGCAGTAGAGGCGATACCATACATCGTAGAGGAGCAAAGGACTTTATGTGGAAATATTTATACAAGTCACGTGGATCGTATCACGTAATACATGTAAATATAAGTAAACATTAATATAGAATAAAAACTTCATGCTTCCAATACAACAGGTTATGGCCCTTTTTATAAAATTCCGTTGCTAAAGCATCAAAATATTATTGACATTTTATTGAGCTCTCGTCTTAGACCCAAATTATACTTCTATTCTAAATTTAGGCAGCAACTCTCGCCCTTTAAAATGTCCGATAATTCTAAGCCCTCTTTTGAGGCATTGTTACTAACTAGAGATGGAGAAGATACTACATCTTCCGATACTATAAAAATCGGAGAAATAACATTTGCAACCTCAGAAGAAGTTAAGACTTCATTAAAAGAAGCAAATCGCAAAACAGAAGTTTGGACTTTGTCGGAACGTCTCAACAATATTGAAAAGATGATCCCCTTGCCGAAACTGACATATTCAAATTCAAATTATTGGTATGAGTGTGTCAAAAAGACTTATCCTTCTCACAGACACATCTTGTGTTTTTCTTCCCTCTTTCGCTGTAACTAAAGCCACCACAATGTGGTCTGCGTGGTGGGCCTCTAAACTCAAAGAAGCTGCTCCTCACATCAAATCAGTTGATCAAGATCCTCCTCGGGTCATACTCACAACAATTGTCAATCAAACGCAAGCAGGTTTACGTGCTAATTTAATGGCAATTACTCATAAATTCTGGACCTTTCAGCCTTCTAGAAATATGTCGCTTCAAAGTTTCATAAATGAATACCAAAAGCGCTTGAATGAACTTAAGCAAAACTGTTCTCTATCCACAAATACCAAACTTCACATGAAATATCTCCTACTTTATCACATTAGTAGCTTAAATGCCGATCTCGCAAACCGATGCCGAAGTTCTTCTTTTGAAGATGTCTTAAATGAATGTCTTCAATGTATATCTACCGCCAAAATAAAATCGTCAAATTTGAAACCCAAAACAATAAAGTGTAACTATTGTGGAATTCTTGGACATATAGAACCTGAGTGTAGAAAGAAAAAGAGGATGGAGAAAGAAAAGATGGAAAATAAATCTAAAATATCTAATAAATCTAATGTTAATGACAAAATTCTTTCTGTTAATAATCCAAATAATTCTAGTTATCAGTTAGATACTGCAGCAGACTGCCATGTGTCTGGAAATATATCTGAATTTTCTGATTATTCTAATTTCCCTAAAATTGTTCAAGTTGCTGGTGGTGGCCAAATAACAGCTGCTGGTCGTGGTACGCTTGCGTTACCGTCAATCGATGGCCAAATAGATAATCTACATGGTGCCATTTACATACCAGGACAAAGACAGTGTATTCTTTCCACCGCACAATTGGAAAAGCAGGGCTTCTCTATTCGATGGCCATCAAACTACCATGACATTGAACTTATCCGCCCGAATGGCTCAATTTGTGTTGTATTCAAACGTGTATCAGGTAGATTATTGTATAAGCCCATTCAATCAGTACAAGAAAAATCTGCCGTGTTCTCAATAAATCGTAACTGGCATAATATTCTCGGTCATCCTGGACAAAATGCTCAAACAATTATGTTGAAATCTGCAGGTATTAATAAGTATAAATCCCATCTTGACTGTGAAGTTTGCACTAAAACAAAAATTACCAAACGTAAAGGCCATGGAAGCCTCCGTACTGCCTCTTCGTTTGGAGAGAATATACACATGGATCTAGTTGGCGGTCAATAGTCTCTTCTTCCAACAACAATAAACAAAACTGTTCCGAATGCCACATGGTTCCTTCTCGCAATTGATGAATTTTCTTCTTGGAAATGGGCTTGGCCAATTTACTCCAAGAAAACCGTACCCACCCAAATCCGATATTTGCTAGAACATCTCCTAACAAAATTCCAAATAACGCCAAAATGCTTGCATACTGACAGTGGCACTGAGTTTGCAAATTCTGACCTTCAAGAAATTTTATTTTCTCGTGGAATAGAATGGCGAAAATCCTCATCACATGCTCCAGAGCAAAATGGTGTCGCTGAGAGAAATGTAAGAACCGTAACTGAGAAAATCCGGGCACTTCATCTTCAATCTGGACTACCACTGAAATTATGGCCAATTATTCTTAAAGCCTCAATTAATATTCTGAATATTACACCCAATAGTATAGCTCCTAAATCACCATACTTTACTGTATTTCACAAAATGCTAGTCATACAACATCTTCGTCCGTTTGGTTANGGCCAATTTACTCCAAGAAAACCGTACCCACCCAAATCCGATATTTGCTAGAACATCTCCTAACAAAATTCCAAATAACGCCAAAATGCTTGCATACTGACAGTGGCACTGAGTTTGCAAATTCTGACCTTCAAGAAATTTTATTTTCTCGTGGAATAGAATGGCGAAAATCCTCATCACATGCTCCAGAGCAAAATGGTGTCGCTGAGAGAAATGTAAGAACCGTAACTGAGAAAATCCGGGCACTTCATCTTCAATCTGGACTACCACTGAAATTATGGCCAATTATTCTTAAAGCCTCAATTAATATTCTGAATATTACACCCAATA
>QVIK01001093.1:720-12063 GCA_003957845.1 Oidium heveae | reverse complement strand
AATTACCTGATAGAAACACCCAGCCTGGCTATATTACTCTAGCATATCTACGACGTTTGATGCAACAGCGTCGTCAAGAGCTGGTGGAAAAGTGGTGGTCCGACGTTTGCCCAGTTCGATATCAAAATCTGGATCTAAAAATGCGTCGCAAAAAGCCACCCGAGTTAGCTTTACCTCGGCGGCTTTTGCACAAATTGCTAGCTGCTAGAACAGGACATGGTGAATTTGCGGCGTATCATCGTCGATTAAAACATATAGACGCAAATCTTGAGTGCGTTTGTGGGCAGGAAACTACTCCTACCCACTTCATACGGTGTAGGAGGCATGCTAATCAAATGCGAAAACTCCGGAATGGCTTGACCATAGATGATTTTAGGAGGCAACTGCTTGGGCATGATTGCTTAAAGAGATTTAAAGATTTTGCAAAAATTACAGGTTGCTTTGACGACTTAACGACTGACTCACCCTCTGCTGGACGCGAGGAGAGTAGATAACATATTGCCATCACAAGAAACGGCGGGTTAGATCTTGGTATGAGAAATGCTGAGATAACCCTATCATTTATTACTTTCTTTTACTTTTCTTTTTCCTCTTTTTCTACCTTTTTTTTTCGTTTCATTACTACGTATATAAAAAAAAAAAAATCATTTCATGTAAATAGTGGGCGTGAACGAGGAGGGCATGCCTGACGCCATGATCCCGGCCGGCTCCGCCGGTCTTGTACCTAAAATGGACATTAGGGTGTAAGCCTAGGACCTTAAATAGAATAAATAAATAAATAAATATACTTAAGGGAGCAGTATTTAGCCATGTAAGTAAGCGAGAATTTAGTGCTATAAATGTTCCTGATAATCAGGCAATTACTTAAGGGAATCAGTAATTGTACTACACTTTTTCTGTACTTTCACTACAACCCCCACCCCTGAACTTAATTGTGATTGGTGGAGCTTGACATATTTGAGAATGCTCCAGAGCTGTTTATGTCAGAAACAATATCGACAGGATAGCTCCGTGTAAACCCTTGCTCAGTGCCTCTAAAAGTGATGAACTATTTAATTTAAACCATTGTTGACATGGCAACCTGATTGAATGTATACAAATGTTTGTAAACAGTAATAGACGTATAAGCAATCGTTCGAATATCGCACACAAGACATTTTCTTAACCCCACCTAACTTTAACGTGCTCTTTTATTGCCAAACCAGAAAATTCCAAGTAGTGAGTCTAAGCTCATCATTTTCTACGTAACTGACATCTTAGACACTCAAGAACTACATCTTATCAATCCTACTTACTAGCTTGACAGTGGACACCAATAATATCTCTCGTTTATATCTATCAATGACCGTGTTTTATTCTTCACTTGAAGTAGCAACAGATGCTGAGAAATCTTACGCAAAGGCAAATTGTTCTTGTTTAAATATTCGCCGTACTCAAAGGGTAGGAAGCAAAGCTGGTTGCACGATCAAACATAGAATTCTAAAATGTGTTCACAGCGGTAAAACATCTAGTCAAGCTAATGTGAGATGTATTGCAAATTACGACAAGATTGCCCGTTCCTTCTCTGTATATATAAAGATGATGAAAGTGGAATTAGTTGGTCTGCAAATATTATTATTGCAGAACATAATGATGGGGCTGTAGACAATATTGCTGCATATCCATCTGCAAGATGTCTCACTGAGGCAGAAGTTGTGTTATAGATTATGAGCTGGGTAGGTATTAGTGGGCATGTGTTGCGGACATTTTATTTTGTTTATATTATGACCGGGGCGGGAGCGGCCTATTTATCCATCCATTGGTGCGGCCGCTACTCGATGGTGTCTCTGCCAGTAATTCAAGGCAGACATATCAACTATATATTATACACTATATACACCTTGCGTCTATTACATCATTATAGGAGACCTTGCATAACAGTTACATCATAAACCGAACCATGCACAGGACTATACTGCAGCAACACTATTTACAACAAGTTGAAACTGTCCATAAATTGAACAGTATCGGGGCAAAACCTCACTTTGTAATAGGAGTTCTAAACCAACAAAACTCGAGTAACTTAACATTTCGTCAAGAAATCTAAAATATTAAAAAGTTCAAGAAAAGAGAATTGCTTGGTGGTAGATCAGAAATAGAGGCATTGCTAGACATATTACTCATGCGGGATGTTCAGCATGCTTACAAACGTGACCAAGATGGAAATCTCACTTGTTTTTTCATCTATCCAAAAAGAGCCGAAACTATCATGAAAAATCTTTCGGCTAATAAGGAGTTTATTTTAGATAGTACCTATAAGACTAATTAGTATAAATTGACTTTACTGCACGGAACAGGTGTAACTGCAGCCAACGAGACATTCGGAATTTTTATCTGTTTCATGCGTCAAGAAACGCAGGAATTCTACAGTTGGGCAATGCATGAGCTCGAAAATTGCTATGTGGCGACATTAACAGGGTGATATTCTTTTATAATGTATGATTTTCCCTCTTTTTCATACATTATTAGTTGTCGTGTCAACAATGACATGTATTAAATAGTTCATCACTTTTAGAGGCATTAAGCAAGGGTTTACACGGAGCTAGCCTGTCGATAATGTAGCTGACATAAACAGCTCTGGAGCATTCTCAAATATGTCAAGCTCCACCAATCACAATTAAGTTCAAGGGGGTGGGGTGTGGTGTGGTAAAAGTACCGAAAAAGTGTAGAACAAATACCGATTCCCTCACTTAAATATGGCAGAATTAAGATGAACAGAAACAGCCCCACTATTTTAAGAGCATGGGGGTGCTCTATATCAGCCGCCTATTTGGGGGTAGTATGGTTAGTTCAACCCTAATAATATATCTACGAGATATTTTAAGACCTAGCCCGTCATTGGCAAAGATTTACCCACAGTCACCCTCCACAGAACAATGTGCAAATTAGAGAGGAGTTATTACACAGGATTTACAGCACTCGACGAAATAAAAGCAGTCAAGTAATCTAAAATAATTCTTTTTCAATAGCTTTATAGAGAAGACGTTTATTTATTTTTAAAATTAAAAAACCCTTTTTATGTTAGACTTTGAATCCGATTAATGGTAGAAATTTATTACAATAATTAAAATAACCTGGCTAAAATTACAAAATATGTTATATTCTCATCTATTACAAAAACTAACTGTTCACACCCTCGATGGACAGTTGCTTCTGTTGTGACTTATCGATGTATATCCTGTGCATGACTGCTATTTATAGCCATTAGGATCCAAAAAGCAAAGACCAATTGTAAAGGAATTTCTATGATGATCCGCTCCTATAAAATGGAGAAGCGGCATGTCAAATTTGTTGGTCTTATAAGTACAATCCGCCAGCAGTTTTTCAAAGGGATGTCTAGCATATTGGACGGCCTGATAACAATTAGATCAAGCGAAGCCTTGCGGCGGTAGAGGTTCAGCGATCGAGTTAGAGATAAGGGGAGGGATTCTAAGGGTGAGGAACGAGGTGGAAAATTATGTCAAATAAAAGAGTTAGGTAAGGGCAAATTGTAATGAATATGATTTTAAAAAACTAGATATGCGGAAAATAAACAATTGTTCGATTGGGGAACAACACCAAGAGTTGGATCCCCTTCTATATGTATACATGACCTCCGATTTGCTAATCCCAGACTGTAGCGCAGTCTCGAAGCCCTTTGATCCCAAGCCAGCTTTTCTTCACCCACGGACTTGAACTTATCCGTCATTTCGATAGGGATCTACCCATAACCTTACAACGACAACCAAGTAGAGGTCTTACCGTCGGTTACAGGGTTTGTGAATGTCATTTGCGACACGGTCTTACAAACAGCAAAAAATATCATTGATATCCGTCGCGAGGTATCTAATTGATACCGGATGAATAATTCACCATTTATCTATAATCGCCGCATTTTAGAAATTAAGGTTTAAGAACTTGATTGGCCCCATATTTCTACCCTCACAGACTCAGCCCTAATGTTGGTGTTATATATTTCCCTATAGAAGTGGATATAGTTGGATCATCCTCTGTGAGGATTAAATTTATATGTTTAGGCTGATCTCCAGCTGACAGTAATTCTCGAACATGAATTTTTCTTTCTGAATCCAGGTGACGATGCTCTATAAAAGAGGAGCTGTTACATGCTTCGTAATTATGCACCTAAAATTCAGGATATCTATGACAAAGAATCCACTAACTGTCAACACTCTCTCTTACTTTCAGCGAGGTGATAGATTCTAACCACAATGTCAGTTTTTACAAGGAGATTGGAAGAAACAAAACAAGTTTTATGGATATTTCGTGTGCGTTGTCGAGGAGTATCATCGTATATATATTTTGATTTAGACCTCCCTGAGGATTTACAAGCAATATAACGTATCAGACGCCCATTGCGTCTTTCCAATTTTTGCTTTATGAATACGTACCTAGCCTGTTTGGTATGCTGTTGGCAAGATGAAAACAGGGCTTCAAACGACTTGTATTGAGCTTCAGCAGGTAGTGACAGAGGTTGAACAATTGAAATTAGTAGTATTGAAAATTGATACAATAAAAAAAAACCAAGGGTAGAGAGAAATCTATTGTGGGAGAGAGTATAATCTGTTTTGTCAATATTGCTAATTTCATCATGAATTCAACAATCTAAATATTGGGTTGCTAGTCTGTTGACTAGGTAACATAAATAAGATTCACATATTTTTCATTTTTACCGGGCCTTGTTGGTTGTGAAGTAAGATTGATTTTGTCTTTTGGGTTAGGCTGGTCTTACCGCCTACATTTTAAGAAAAGATCCACTAAAAGGTGCGACGCAGGGGGCTACAGTTATCATTTCAGGGGGCTATCGGTATCACTTACGATTTCCTTCTGAATCATCCTATTCAACCTTTGTACAGGATAAGCTCTGTGATTCATATCACATCTAGTGGGCTACTCATCATAGTTTCACAGGACCTTTTTTTTCCCCTTTGCAGCAATCCCCTCTTCCCTTCGATCATTGAGGGAATGCCAATATCGTATAGTTAGCATTCTGCAATGGACATCAACACTGGCATTTTGAATTTTGAATTTTCAAACTACTTGTAGTCTTCTCCGGTGCACATAGATGTTAAGTCCGATACAGATCGACTGTATCTGGGTGATTGGCCTTTACTGAATTTATTATATGTGGGGAACAGACTTTAGGATTGAAATACATGCCGAGAACTCGAAATATATGCCAGTAGTGAAATTAGGTGTTCTTGTATGGAAATGTATTTAATTAATTTATTTTTAATTAACATATTTTTCTCAAGCTTGAATTATATCTACTACAAACCCGATCAATGTTTCATTCTATACAAACTTTTGTTACTCACTGGCGACCCCGTCAATCGAGATGTTTGCTCAGAGGCGATCTCTCCTCTCTTTACACACTAGAGGGAGAGATAGAGTGGATTTTTTTATTCTTATAATTTCCTTTGTTCTTCAGTTCCATAGTGTCTTTGCCTCTCCTCCCCATCCATGGCAGCCACTCAACGAAGTAGGAGCAGCAGGCCTTCCGGGTCAATATATAGAAATGGGTTACGAATGTGGCAATGTCCTCTTCAGTGACTCTGATATAAATGAAGCCCGATCTTTGTATTATCAACATATGAATCAAAATAGTTTTAATGTTCAGCAATATCTCAATGATCCTAACTTTCCTCAAGAGCTTGATGATCTACTGGAGGTTGATGACCTTGATTTTCGTAAATATCTTGATCTCGACGAACTTGATGCTCCTTTACAGAATGTCATTCCTCAAGAACATCAAAGTACTGAACAACGTTTAACTCCAATAATATACTATGGCCCCCTATACAGTGATTCAGCGTCTTCAAATTACATACTTTGGCCGATTCAGAAAGAGGAAATGATTTCTTCATCTAATAAATGTGTATCCAAGTTAAATATCCTTCGATGCTCTTGTGCTCATTGTTTCAGTAGATTCTAGCAACCCTTATTACATTGTTATAAGGAAAAATGATGGTCAAGTTATAGACGTAATATCCAAGACTAAAAACTACTTACACACCAAATGCATCAGATTAGACGGTTTAAGGACGGTATTATTAGCCACAGCCCCAGATATGAATAACGGTTATCAGTGCGCTCACGAATTCCTGAGCGATGACTTAGTTCAAAAATCCCTGGGTTTGTGTTGGGGTAATAACAGAAAAAATAGTGAATATCCTGCCCCATTCGTTGGACGCCTATACCCAGCAGTTGGTGGCTATAAGATCTGGCCAATATTTTCTAATGGTAGAATATATGATCATAGCTCTGGTACCTACAATTTATATATTCTGCTGCACTGCAGAGATACTAATATTGAGATTAGTTGAAGCGGGCCCATATTTTATAGTCATCGACAGGCAAGGAAATCTAGTAGGAGCAGTGGTAGAAGGTCTCTCAGGTAACTTTTTAAGATGTCCACGATCAGTAAATTTTTCAAAAATACCGCCGTCTTACGCGCCTAATCATTCTCAATTGCCAAAGAAGATAATAAAATCTGGATATTATTGTGGCAGGGTTTTTTTCAATGATAATGCAGTCGAAGAAGCTGTAAATGCAGTTAGGAATTCAAAAAGAAGGAAACCTTTACATGAACTTCCATATTATCATAAAGGTCCACAGTTTGACGAAAGAATATTCCTCTGGCCTCTTATGCGAAGCGGAATTTTATATAAGACGGGTAAGATTTATGCACTAATGATATTTGCATGAAAGAATTAAATCATGACATTCTTTAGGGTCGCTAGGCGTTTACCGCGTTGCTCTGACTAGCGAATTAAATATCAGAGGTGTTGGTATGATACAAAAAGGAAAATTTAAACTGTGTGAAAGGGGTATGGTGGAAGAGGAGAAAGATCATGAAAAAAGCAATTTTTTATGTATTGACCATGTTTTGACTCGCAGTGATCTCGAGGATGCCGCCAAAAGAGGTTGTGATTCGTTTCTCAAAAGGTCAGACAGATTATATCCAGCACTATATAAGGGACCTGAATTTGATAAAAGTGGACCGTATTTTACCTATCCTGTCTGTCAGGGTGGTGGATTTGTAGCAAGTATTTAATCCTCAAGCCAGACCAACACTGACTTTAACTTTTGAATTTTCGTCCTAACTTATAAGCAGAAGCAGGGAGGGATCGTGTGGTGATAAATTCAAAGTGCGAGATAGTCGGTGCACTTACGATTACTCTGGACAAAAAAGGCAGATTTCGAGGGAAAGAATTTGTTTTGTGCATAAAGTCTCATGAAAGTTCAGCGGAAAGGACTCATATCAAGCCAGCTGTGCCAATAAGTGAGCATCGTTGTGGAAATAGTAGGCGAAATCTGAATCTCTTGTCATCTTCTCCCGAAACGAGCACAAATTCAGTCGAAATCAGAGAAAGAAGTGATAAAACCCCTTAGCCGAGTCAATTAAAAGTAATTCTAATATCAATATCTCAGTGGTTTTTCAAAATCAAATTACCCCACTATATTATTACTATCAAAGTAGTTGCTGACCCCTTGATCGACGGCTCAGAGAAGGCCACTTAGATTTTTTTGACAGTTACCCGGGTAATCATGTGACATCCTTGTTAGGAACACGGAATAAGGCTTAAATCCTCAACTATAGGTACCCAAATCACTAGCTCATGCAAGATCTATTTGACCCTGGATATTTGCTAGAGCAGTGGGTATTACTAGTGAAATAATTACAATATGGCTTTCGCAAATAGAGCCGAGTTCTTTGCATTGCAGTTGCAGTTGCAATAGATTCTAAAATCTCTTCGATATTGTTTTGTATCATTATATGTACATATGTCATGGGCTATGCCCAGTGCGGGGCTGCTGGGTCAAGGAACAGCTGGGTAGTTCATGACAGGGGTACATCGAGCCGAAGGAAAGAGGGGTTAAATATTATGTTTTCATTGAAGGGATATAAAAAGGTCCTTTCTCCTTATCATGCAATAGTTCTTTATAGAAAGATAGAAAGTAAATACGACATCGTTTTACGCGCTCTGAACCGTTGCCTCGTCCCTTCACATATCTTTCTATCTATCTATTTATATACTTTTATATTAACCTTCAAGTGTGGAAAGGTTTTGTGCATGAGCTTTCGAGTACCTGAGTACTCTACAACTAGTGATTCCGATAGTCTTTCTTTCTGCAGTTTTATAGATTGTGAGAGAGAACTTCAGCAAGATTCACCTTTAATGTCAGACTCATTACATCAAGAACAGTTTCCTTCGAGTCAGCCACTTCCCCCGAGAGAAAAACCTCCGACTTTAAATGCGGATAGCATATTGATCCAACTATTACTGTCTTTGACAAAGAAAAGAGAAACAAAATGGCCGCAATAGGACGGAAAGACGGAAAACTTTCGCTCTTATGTTTATGAACTTCGAGTTAAAATCGAAGAAGATAGACCACTATTAGGGTCTAATAGAGCAATATGCTTGGGAATGATCCAGACTCTTCCTCCCAGCAAGAAGCCAAGGGTGGATGACTGGTTCCAAAGAGGAAGTTCGATTGGGGGTTATGAATGGGTAGAATTCTTGAACCATTTTATTGATCAATTTGAAGATAAACAGTCTGTGTTAGTGGCTGGCAAAGAGCTCTCGAAGATGAAACAAGGAAATCGACAACTATTCAATGACTTTGTTAAGTCATATGAATTGAAATTAGCTCAGTGTGGAGGAAATAAATGGGGCCATTTAATGAAAATTGCTCTGTTAAATATTGGTCTCAATGAGCAGCTAGAAAAAGCATTAATTGGAATTGACATGCCCGCCCCTTGATAACTATACCCTTTGGCGTGATAAAGTAAGGGAGGTCGCGGAGCGACTGGAATCCCACCAGACACGCACGCGCCCTTATTATAATATTTCAGGGCTGAAATCTGATCCAAGCAATTCTCATGGCAAGGATGCTGATGGAGATACCACAATGACGGGACTTAACGCTCTCCTATCCGTAGTGGGCAATGAGAATTTTTCCAAAGGGTTAGGGGGGTTACTGGCCGGCTTGGATCAGACCAATAAAGGAAAACCAGATAGCAGAGATACAAGACCACGAGCATCTTGGCAAAATCCTAAGGACTTCAAAAAACTAATTGACCAAAAACTATGTACGCGTTGTGCTAAGGCGGGGCATATTGGGAATCTTTGTCCGTTTTTTCGCACTGCGGCCGCCCCTGAGGTAAATGTTAATGCTGCCAACTTGTTTGGTGCGGAAGACTTTGAGGAGGGAAAAGAGAGCCCCTGAGTGAAGCCGCTCTTGGGGGAGGTAACAAGGTTTTTTTTTATCAAAGAATATTAATGTACAGAAAAATTCTAATAATTTTATGCATACTACACCATTTCTCGTTGACTGTTTAGCAAATAATTCGGTCCGTGTTGATGCCCTAGTTGATACCGGGTGTTTCTGCTTTTCTGTTTTTGATGCAAACCTTGTGCGCAAAAATAATTTGACTACTAAACAAATTAAGCCTCGAACGTTAAACTTAGCCAGTGGAGAAGCTATGCAAAAAATTAAGGAAGTGGCGTATTCAAATGTGAATATTGGCGGCCAGTCTCATGTTATTTGTGGTTATGTAGTTCCCGCATTAGCATACCATTTAATTCTGGGTAAATCATGGATGGAACAAAACAATATAACATATATGGCGGAAAAGCATTGCCTATTTGTAGAAAGTGGTCACAATCGTGCAGTAACTAAGGAAAATATCCCAATGCAAAAAAAGAACTCTCCTAGTATTTCATTATTGAGAGCAGTATCGCCAACAGACATTATCAGGGCGCTTGAGTCTAAGCCCATAGACACGTATGATGAAGTTTTAATATCGTTACCAGAGGAAGTTCATCAATTCACTAATTTTATCGTCGATCATGACGCGACTTCAGGCCAAGGCTTACTACCAAATGGTGTTAGGGTCGATACTAAGATTATGTTGCTTAAAGATGAGTCGGGGAAGGAAAACGAGGTTCCATGGGGACCCTTATACAGCATGTCTAGAGATGAAATCCTAGTCTTACGATATACTCTTATTTTGTTCGCTTACTGCTAAAAAACGCAAAAGTTCCAACAATGTGACAACAGAAAAAGATCCCCCACCCTCCTATGGAACAGGCCTGAAACCGACTAAACTGCCGAAATACCACGGGGATCGTTCAACGTACCCTTCATGGAGAACGGCCGTTTTGGATATCTTTCGTATGGACTGGAACACTTTTGGATATAATGACTCAAGAGCGTTCGTTATGATATATGGAGCCCTAAAAGGTGCAGCGTTAAAAAGAGCTGATCCTTTTTATGAGGCAGGATGTAAGCGTTGCGCTAAGATATGAATCTTTTTTTCAATAAAAGGATACCCTCCACAGCAGCCGAAGGTACGAGCTATAAACTACTCTAGTGCCAACAAGCGCTAATCTAAACTAACTAAACTTGAGTAGGTAAATGAATGACTAGCTAGCCACGTGGCAATCTCCTTATTCTAACAATTGCCGCTACTATAAGAAAATGCTCTGCCCCGGCAGAGGATATATAATTTTTTTATGTAATGAATACTTTGAAAATAATNGCTAACCACGTGACAATCTCCTTATTCTAACAATTGCCGCTACTATAAGAAAATGCTCTGCCCCGGCAGAGGATATATAATTTTCCTACGTAATGAATACTTTGAAAATAAGATTGTCTTTTAGATAAACATTCCTAATTCATGTTTAAGAATTCATCTATTAAATTCTGAGGCACATTTCGATCTAGAAGCCACTGATCATATTCAACGCGTCGCCCAGTGAATCATACGAGGTACTGTATCATCTTTCCTCCATTACGACGAGCTTGCTCACGGCGTCTTAGAATGCGCTCAGGAGTAGGGTGTAAAGTAATATCCCGCGCAAATCTTCTTTCGAAAGGATCTTGCGCAGGATCTAGTGCTGGCTCAAGGTGTGCCACACTAATTACTGGGTGAATGCTGCTCATGGATGGTGGTAATTCCAATCGATATGCTAGTCTGCCTATTTTTTCGAGCACCTTAAATGGACCTGCGTATTGTTGATTTAGTTTAACGTTACCCGATATTCCCGGCACGTTGAATCCGCGATGAAGTCTAAGCAATGCGAAATCTCCCACTTTTAAGAACATAGATTTGTGCCTTTTATCGTATGGGCTTTTCATGAAAATGGCTGCAAATTTTATAGCATCAATCGCTTCGAGGCGTGCAGGCCTATAGTCACTTAACGGTTGTGGCTCTATTGGAAAAGCTGTTTCGTCATTAGAGTTGACAATTGGTTCAGACATTGTTCTATGTCTAACAGTTGTTTCAAGTGGCAG
>QVIK01001092.1:0-12126 GCA_003957845.1 Oidium heveae | reverse complement strand
GTAAAGGTGCTTTTACACCAATAGCAGACGACAACATCATCGATGTTAATCCGTCCAAATCTTGTTGTGAAAAAGACGCAAACAAATATCGTTCAGCAGTAGGTACACTACTTCATATCGCAAATATGACGAGACCTTATATCCAATACGCTGTCAATCGACTATCTCGATATGTTCACAATCCTTCAGAAAACTGTATGTTGGCCCTCAAACATCTTATACGATATGTCTCTCGAACAAAATCCGCGTCCCTTTTCTTCTCTAGTCAAGGAACACCAAACCTCACTGCGTCATCAGACAGTAGCTGGGGAAATATCACTTCCTCCAAAGGCACTTCGGGTATATTATTCCTAATTAATGACACACCGATTGCCTGGTGGTCTAACAAGCAAACAGTTACTGCACAAAGCACATGTGAAGCCGAATATGCAGCGCTCGCAAAATTGGCTGTAGCAGCACAATGAATAAAACCATTATATGAGGAGCTGTTANAAAACTGTATGTTGGCCCTCAAACATCTTATACGATATGTCTCTCGAACAAAATCCGCGTCCCTTTTCTTCTCTAGTCAAGGAACACCAAACTTCACTGCGTCATCAGACAGTAGCTGGGGAAATATCACTTCCTCCAAAGGCACTTCTGGTATATTATTCCTAATTAATGACACACCGATTGCCTGGTGGTCTAACAAGCAAACAGTTACTGCACAAAGCACATGTGAAGCCGAATATGCAGCGCTCGCAAAATTGGCTGTAGCAGCACAATGAATAAAACCATTATATGAGGAGCTGTTCCTTATCAACAGTAACCCAATAATCACAGAAATAGACAATACGGCAGCTCTAATCACTGCTAACAGCACCAAAATCCCAGCCAGAAACCGACACTTCCTCATGAGACAAGAAACAGTACGTGAAACTGTTAAAAATAACATAATTAAATTAAAATACACTCCCACGAATGATTGTAAAGCCGATGGATTAACCAAAGCACTCCAACGACTCAAACATAATACATTTTGTACACAAATTAAATTAGACTTAAAGCATACAGCTTTGGGGGGGTGTAATGGGTAACATCTATCACGTGACCCAATGTATATATTACTAGCTAGACCTTTAACTAAATAAATATGCTTGTTTACTTTAACACATCCCTCTCTCTCACCATGCAAAATCATAAAATTTGATTATTTACAGCCTATCTCGTTACATCCAGTTCTATCAGTTAAGCTGATATTGTCACAGTTCAAAAAGCGAAGCAATGAGCATCAAACTAGTTGAAGGTAATTTTATAATCTAACTATGGTTTCTAAATCTATATACACATCCTGTATATATATTCCTGTGAATAGTTTCTCTACCCAAGACTTTCAAGGATTCATTTTGGTGGTTTTCTTCGAGAAGGTTCGATTAGTTTCTACAAGGTTATCTTTAGCCATAATGTTACAAGCTATTTCACCATAGCATGAATAATAGAAAGATTCCAAGATATTCCATAGTGATGGTTCTGGAATCTTCTTTCTAAGTGTTGCGGCATGCGCTAGAAAGCGTATGCTACAGGCACTTATCGGCTTGCTAGCCGTTACAGGCCCCCTTTTTATCCTCCGAGTAATAATTTCTTTGCATAAGGTAGTCTTTAGTCTCTGAATTTATTTATTCGGCGTATGATTTAGGTACATTACGATTGCGTTTATATTACCTTTGCGCCATTATATGCGGTTCAGCTTGACCGACGTACGTTCCAATATCAATTTTAGTAGGACCATCAGAATACTCAATAGGTCCATATTTTTCTTCAAATGCATCTAATGCCTTGGTATCTTTTATGTATTCAACTGGTTCCCAAGAAGGATCTTTCCACCCTGTCCATTTTACTAATGCTTGCCTGAATTCTCCTCAACCACGACGAACAGTTCTTGATCGCAAGATACTGTCTAATTCATATTCTGGTTCGTTTAGATCGTCTACTAGTGGTGGGTTTTGTGCGTCATCTCGCTCTTGGCTCGGGAACGGGTCGGTGCCTGCGCGTTTAACTAATTCAACGTGGAATCGATTGTGTATATTGCCGGGGACATCTAACTCAACTATAAATGGGTCTGGGACAGCAGTTATGGTGTACTTCGCGTGTTGCCAAGATATCTTTTTTGATAATTGTGGGGTTTTTATATTTCTTAGATCTAGTCAGACCTTGTCGCCTACTTTGAATCTCTCAGGTTGTCGCCGGTGACGATTTGCATTAGATTCACTTCTCTGTTGAGCAGACGCCATAGCAGCTTGCGCATAATCCTGTGCATCTTTTGGCCTTTTGACATATTTTTCAGCAGATATTTTCCCTGGATGTCTTGAGCCGTTATTGATCGGATTTGGCTCCATTAGCGGATCTAATTCATAGCCATATCATAGAAAGAATGGACTGATTCCAACGATTGCTGAGTTAGGACGTCCATTTAATGCTAGCTGAGCCAAAGGAAGGAAAGTCATCCAGTTGCTTTGGGAATAGCATGTAAATACTCGTAGGTACTTGTAAATCTCTTGGTCCGCACGTTCACTAGCATTCGCCTGTGGGTGATATGCTGTTGTGAGACGTTGAGATATCCCTGTTAGCTGACAGAATGTCCTCCAGAAGTGGCTTCTCCAGTCACTGCCTCTATCACTTGTGAGATATCGAGGAAATCCGAAATATCTATAATAACGATCAACAAATATTTCTGCGCATTTTTCTGACGTCATTGATTTGGTACCGAAAATGAATATGTCTTTCGATAGACGATCTGTAATGACCATGATATTAGTGCAACCCTCCGAGGGGAGTAGGTCTGTAACAAAATCAATTGTCAAATCACTTCCTATACGTTCCGGAATAGGAAGCGAGCGAAGAAATCCAGTTTTGGCTTCACGTCAGATAGAAGTTCGTCCACACACGTCGCTATTTCGAATGAATCTCCGTACTGAGTCTCTCAAGTTAGGCCAAAACCAGCGTCGAAGGATTATGCCAACCATAGTATCTTTCCCTGGATGGCCAGTAAGATAACTATAGTGTATATTCTGCATAATTGCTGTGTGTAAAGGTTCGAATTCTGGCATTAAAATCCTATTTTCTCTGCCTCGTAGAACATTATCCGCAGCTACACTGCACTCTGCTATATTAAGTGTAAGCTTGAGCGCCAAATCAGGTGGGGAACTTCGTTCTCTAGCCGTAACAGCATCTTGTGCTCTTCGCCACTCTTTGTCAGACATAACACCTCTTTTCCACAGTTCTTGTAGTTCGTCATTCTCGAATAGTCTGGTTTGTACCGCCGGATCAACTGATGGACTCGAATCGTCACTACCGCTTAAAATAATGGCTGGATTTGTAGACACCGGTGGCAGGACACGTATATTTCTTCCAGCCGTACGCTCATCACTGAGATCGCCAATCTTTTCCTGATCGCGTCGAGATAGAGCATCTGGTCTTTCACAGGCAGTTCCAGGCCGCCATATTAGTTCAAAATTAAATCTGTGAATTAAACCATTATATCTTACTTGGCGTTCGTTTAGTAGACGTTTAGTGGAAAAGTAACTCAAATTCTTGTGGTCAGTAAATATTTTAAATGGTTTTGAAACTGACTGTAATTCAGCTCGCCATTCTCTGAGACAGGATACAATAGCTAACATCTCTTTTCGTGAATAGGATAATTGACTTCGGCACTATTAAGTCGTCTTGAATAATATGCAATAGGTCTAATGCATTCATTTTGGTCGAGTTGAGATAGACATCCGCCAAGGGCAAACCCTGAACAGTCGGTTTCCATTATCGTATCCCGATCGGGGTCCCATTGAGCTAGTACCGGTTCGGATGCAAAGATTTTCTTTAAGCGAATAAACGCGTCGTTTTCTTCTTTTTCCCACTTCCACTCGGCATTCTTCTTGGTCAAAGCAACCAAGGGCCCAACTATGTTCGAAAATCAATTAACGAACATCGGTAAAAGTTGGCGAACCCCAAAAATGATCGAACACCCTTGACCGAAGTTGGAGGCTGCCACTCCTTAATTGCTTGAACTTTTAAAGGATCAACCGTTATACTGTTTCCGGCTTTAATTATAAAACCCAAATATTTAACTTTTTGACTTAAAAATTCGCATTTATCTAAATCTAGGTACAATCCAGCTTTTTCGAGCTTGCTCAATATACTACCGACGGTCTTCCAGTGATCTTCCTCAGTGCCGCTTGTATAAGCTAAAATATCGTCCATATATTCTGTTGCATCCAAATCTAGATGCTCACGTAACTGTTCGTTGATGTATCGTTGAAAAGTCGCAGGAGCGTTGACTAATCCGAACGGGGTTACTAGCCACTCAAATAGTCCTAGACGGCATCGAAAAGCAGTCATCCATTCGTCACCATCTCTGATACGAATTCGGTGAAATGCGGACTTTACATCTAGTTTTGTAAACTATCGGGCTTTTGATAATAGACGTAGCGTCTCCTTAAAGAGAGGTAATGGGTATCGGTCAGGAACCGTGATGGCATTAAGACCTCTATAGTCTATACAGAGTCGGAGTCCACCATTTGGCTTACGAGCAAACAAAACAGGCGAGGCAGCTGGTGAACTACTAGGTCTTATCCAACCTTTCTTCAGCAAATCTGTTAAAGTTTTTCGCAAAGCGAGCAGCTCTTCTCTGGACATGTTATATAATGACCCCCAGGGAGGTGATAAAGCCTTCCCATTTTCTTTTCTTAAATTTATTGCGTGGTCAAGCGATCCTCTCAAAGGCGGCAACTCGTCGGCACCTTTATCATCTGAGAACAAGTGGGCATATTTCTTTATCTGTTTCGGTAGTCTTTTCCTTGCTTCGTTCACTGTCACTTTAGGCTTTGATCTTAACGCTTCGTTGATATCTTCTAATGAAACTTAACAAATCGGGACATATTTGATGATTGATGCCATTACCGACACTGAAGTTACTTTTGGCTTCGCAATCCTTCGGAGTTTTTGACGCCAAATTTTCGCACTATAAATGAATTTTCCATTAGTACGCAATTCAAGCTTTTGCTCTTTTGAGTGGATAATAGCATCTTCATCTTCTAGCCACTTTTTTCCTAAAATCAACTCATGAGTACTATTCGGAACAACATACAGCCACAACTTTGGAGTCACGTGTCCGTCCAGATCGAGAGTGATATATGTGATGCTGTTAACCTCAAGCCTTTTCTCTGACATCTCAGCTGTTTAAAGTTGTCGTGGTGAGATTGATATGCGCGGCAGCTGTAATTTACTAGTTATATTGGCATCGATGATACCTGAACACAAACATCCGTTATCGACCAGTACTTGTAGCATTGTGACGTCATTTATTAAGGTATTTACGAGAAACGGAGGAGTATTCAATTCAATTATATTTTTACAAGCTACTTTTTGCTCCTGGGCGCGACTTTTCCCAGGAGCATCTAGTTTTTCGAAAATATTTGATTTTGACCTCTATCATCACTTTCGTCTTCATCAAATAATTCTAAGTTTAGTGGTTCAATATGTGCAATATTTACATTCCTCCTTTTTTGGTTTGGATTTATGGCTGGTAATATTCTACATATTTTTGTGGAACAGCCCTTTCTCTCGCATCTATAACAACGCCCTTCTTCTTTCAAGTTTTTGATTTGGTCGAGTGACTTCCATTTCGCTTGAAGAGGCATTCCTTTAGGTCCCCGCAAGACTTTCGCTGAATTTAATCCCCCCATGAAAGTGTCACCACTAGAGTCGATGTCGCCCACTAACCCTCTTTCCTTCCCAGAAACTGATCATTCTGTGCCTAAGTTACCGTTATCGTTGTTTTCTAAGGGCTTCTTCATTACATTTTGGCCTCCTGCAAGCTTTCTGGTGCCCAAATACTGATAATTATTTAAGTCCCTTGACAACTCGTCATGTTGTTGTGCAATTTGCCCAAAAATTCGAAGCCATTCGTAATAATTATTTGAGGGCAAAAGATGGTTATTTGCAAGGCCAAGCTTAAGTATATAGTTGATTTTTCCCTTGAGCAAACTTATTTTAACATCTTCTGGCCATCCGTCTCCATGAGCTTCGGTTAACTTATTAGCCCATTGAGAGAAGAAAGTATTCCATCTCTGCTTGGCTCCCATTTTCATATCTGTCAATTCCGCTCGGGCGCGATCAGCTTTATTCTGGTCCGAATTGCTACGATCAAGAAAAGCTATAAAATCCTCCGGGTTTTGTTTACCGTCTGGGCCTCCGGATTCAAAAAACGCTGCCGCTTCTCTTTGTGCCTTTCCTTCCAAAGTATTATAAATTGAAACAAAAATATAAGAATCTTGGTACTGGAAGGTATTCCAATCGTTCTTCAGGATAGCCAATAGTGACCTTCTCCATGCACCATATGTTGCTCGATCTCCTTTATAAATTGGGAATTTTTGTGGTTTCAACTTATAATTTTTTTTTCTCAGGATCTTTCTCTATTTTTACCCTTGGGAAAGGTCCATCCATTGAACATTTTCGTGAGGGCCAGTCATCTAAACGTTGTTGAAGTTCTCTAACTTCTCGTCGCAGGTCAGTATCACTCATTTTATATATTTGAGTACTTTGCTTATGTAGACGTCGTTTGTTAAAAGTATGATATAATAAGTCGTATTTGGTGTATCGTGTGTCGTGTGGATAGTTAGATTATATCGGCTTGCTAGCCGTTACAGATATTTGTTCTTCACTATGGTAATAGTCACGAGATAGCAGCACATTATCATGATCATTTTGCTGACTAAATCCACTTTTACATGCCGTCAAAGTCGATATCTTCACCTTCGCAAGGTGCTGGTGTAAACGCTCAGTATGCTCCACATGTATGAGATAGTATAGAAGATTCGCATAGTCCTAGCCTTCAGAACCCTCATTTATCACCGCGGGTCCCAATCTTCTTCGTCTTTCTTAGCATCCTTTTCCACGAGGCAACCCACGATTGACCCAGGAAATGTAGAGCGAAGGGCTCCTTATTTCCAACACCACCAACTCCAAGAAAGATAAGCCGTTAGTACAAGTGATAAGGCGCTGGCTGGACGTTCTAGGGGTGATAGGTTAGATTGTCTTGTAGCTTATTGGAGGGGGGCTTGGCTGCTCTTCGTAAAAGAGCTCAGGAGGAATGGTTGAGGTTGTCTCATTTGGTTTCCATTCAGCCCTTGATCTCTGGTTTATGGTTTATGCGTTTTTACATATTCGTCCCATTGTAACTAGCTAGCATTTATTGGTATTGGGAACAGTAGACACAGGATGTGATGCTAGAGCTTGAGGAAACATATTTTACATATTCTCTATAGCACGTCCTCCGCCCCAAAGGAGGTACTCAGCTGACTACCACTCGGTAACTATTCGAGGACGATAGATTTTTAATTAGATTAAATCTACTTTTGGTCGCTCTAAGCGACGGCCCCACATGTTGCACCTGATGATACTAAGTCTAAGTAATTGTAGAGTTACCATAATTTTTAACACGAGACACTGGGTGCAGGATTTGTCACATAACTCCCACATAGAAATTAGGTTTCAGAGCCTGTCATTGATGGTTCGGCTTCTGATATGCTAAGATGTGAAGAGAATAGGTTGGTGTTATTACACACATTGAATCTTAATAAAAACACAAAAGCAAACAAGAAAATTTATGAGACATATAGAAGATATCAAGAAAATCCAAAAATGCGGGCGGAATCTCACAGTGATTGTATTATTTAATTTAAATCGTAAAAACAGGGAGTTAGCTGTCATTAACTTTGGAGAATACTCGAAATTGAGGTAGTTCTTAATATTATTGAACTCTGGCTATTTTAAGCGGCATGCTAGAGAGAAAGAATTAACACGTTAAAATTAGACAGATCTGTTACCCCAACTGATTCCTATCATCTTCATAGGCAACAAAAACGATACCTAAGATGTAGGCGCCCAGTAATAGGTATTCCACTTCAAAAGTAAAATTAATCTCATGACTTTATCAAAGACAGTACAATTTGGGGAGTATTTTGTACTGTCAGTACAAATAAATTGTATTGAGAAGTCATGCTAAGGAAGCTTCTCTTGCGAACGAGTCGCCAAATATATATAAATTTGTCATGTGACTAAGTGGGCTAGCTAGCGCACCTCAACAATCTTCGTAAATTCGAGGTCATTCAGTCAGTCTATGACGTCAGCTTCCTCTGCTCTTACCAGGATGCCATTCACGTCTTCTATGTAATTATTGTCCTTTACTGCTAAAATAAACAACAGTACATATATTATCATAAAACGATAAAGAATTCTCCGTGGGTCTGGATGAAACAGCTAATCGTGTTTAAAGACAACGACTTGGATTGACCATGGGTGTGCTTGAAATAGCGTTAGCTCTAGAACTAAGAAGATTTACCTAAGGAGAAAGTCTACTAAATAATATGAAAGTGATAAGACTATCTAGGTCAATTTATGCCATATTGTAGGTCTAAGCCGATTCTAAGATTACTCATACGCCGAAGCAATTAAGTCCCATCTCTCGAGCACATCTAGGACAAATATTCCACAAAATTTAAGTAACACAATATCACATCAAACACCATGCGCTCGTAAAACAGACAATGGATTTTTTCGGGATACCTAGTGCGTTACTACGCCTTGCATGGCCATATATTTTAATCTAGTGTTAGATCTCCTTCAGGCGTGTTTTGATAGTGGATACCATCCCTATTGCTTCCGAATGGCTGTTTTAAGAATCATTAGCAAACCTAGTAAAGTAGATAACTTTTCTTAGCTCTAACGGAACAATAGCCTCTCAGTCTTTAACAAGTGTCTAGAAAGGCTTCTCGTGAGACGAATGGCATGGATTTTTATGAAGCCCAATAGCAATTCAGTGCACTACCATTTCGCTCATCAATTGATCTAATAACTTGCCTCGCCCTCAATAATGAAAATTTTTAAATAAATGAAAAACGGCATCCATCGCTACTCTTGACATCAAAGGAAAGTTCGATGCAGTGCTCTCCGGAAGGCTTGTACGTTGACTTAGAGAACAAGCGTTGCTGGCACGCCTTTATGAATAGATCGGCTCCTTTGTGACTGAGTGCACCGTTTCGATCCCATTAGACGGCGAAATTGCCTCTCTCCAAGCGATCAATTGCGGCCTACCACAGGGCTTTCCAATATCTCTAATTTTTTTATACCTTATTTTTCCCCTCTATTCCTCCAAAGGGCCTAAAAAGGGCGTTTGGATATGCTGTCGATGTAGCCATTCTTGAGATCTCTCCTTTACTTGAAATAAATTTGACCAGAATTAAAGAGACTATCCACAAAGTATTGACTTGGAGCAGGGGTGTAACTTTCGATTCGAATAAGTCTGAGATAAATTACTTTCTTGGAAGACAAAGATAAAGGGAATAGCATTCAGGTATGGACAAGTAACTTTGTAATTACTGAAAGTAATAATTGACCATAGTTAAAGTGGCTGGGTGTAAATTTTTTAACAGGAAGTTTACTTTCCAGAGTCGTGCGTTAAGACAAGCATTTAAAGCTATTAACGTTGCAAACGCCCTCCGTTATCTAGTAAATACAAGAAGGGGTATTTCTCCGCGTTTCTCTAGATAGGCTGATATATCATGCGTCTTTCCCTTAGCACGTTTTTTAGCTGAGACTTGGTGGCCAGGAAAGACTGTTAACAATGGCTTAAGACCTTGCAATGCTTTACGATTGATTGCAATTAAAGCTACTAGCTAAAATGATACAATAGTGCCTCTATCAAACTCCGGCTCAAATATTACTCTACTGTAAATTTAAAAATTAAGTACAGCAAGAATGTATCAAAGCAGCGATTTTATATTCGATAAATGCTTTGTTAAGCAAGGTAATGAAACATGTACAAATTCTAATTGTTGACCCTTAGATCCCTTATACTTTTGTTCATCCATATGTGTTATAGGTTATGAGCTGAGTAGGTGTTAGTAGGCATGTGTTGCAAACCTTTTGAGAGTAGGAGAAGTTGATATTTAATTGTTTGAAGTTTGAATGTGTTATGAATAGATTGTAGGTAAAGTTACTCTTATTTTGTCCATGCTCTGATAAGGGCGGGAGCGGCACATTTATCCTTTGGTGCGGCCGCTCCTCGATGGTGTCTCTGCCAGTAATTCAAGGCAGACATATCAACTATATACTACTCTACTAAGTCCAAGTACCTACTATCCGTCCTACCCTATGTCGGCCAACGTGCATTAGTTCCATTATTTTGATTAGTTTGTCTTACATTCAAAGCTCAACATCATCATTTAATTAATGGTAGATCAAATTTAAAATTGATATAATTACTCTCGTGTCAGATTCAGATTTTGTGTATTTTTTCTATTTAAATATACGTGGGAGAGCCAAAGTTCTGAAGAAAACAAATATTGGTGACATTTCTAATCGTAGATGTTAGCGGCTGAGAGTAAAACGGAAACTGCACGTAAACAATGCTATAAATAATTTATATATTTCTATGCTACGCAATAAAAGGGAAAGAGCTACAATGTGTACACCTATTATTTATTTATTTTACGGTTAACGCCAAGCAGGCTCGCAGGATAGTATCCCGGCCTCGTGCCTCCCAGGGGGCGATTGGCGTCCCTGCGCGACCAGCAGTCACCAGGGATGTCTACAAAAACTAATTACATCAAATTATCTATTCAAGTTGGTACTAGGCGTATCGGCCATCAGAATGTCTATACAGTTAACTTTGTTTGTGCAAGAGCATATCGTCGTTGCTTTTTTTTTTTTTAATTATATAATTTAAGTTCCAGTTGATATTATTTCTCAAGACTTTTTCTTACTCTAACTACCCGTATGGTTTCTTATCTACACACCACCTGTGGAAAGCGCGTGCTCCATCTATCGAGCTCAGAGCCCATTTTATATCATCTTCAATACTCCCTCTTTTTGGACATCTTGGTCTTGAGGCGTTTCGTCCTCCGTTTTTGACAGTAAAACGGGTGTTCTGGTGCTTTATCAGATCCACAATCGCAGTTTAGCTCTGCATCATCGTGGTGAAAACGTCGGTGATATTCCGCAAAATCTCCGTGACCAGATCGGAATGTGTACACCTAGTTTACTATTGTAATGGGTTAACTACAAACGCGTGCCTTTGTACCACTTGACCAAACATCATCTTGTATTTATATTCAGATAGTAATATCAATGAAACTTCATGCTTCATCTCAGGTTATAACCCTAATGCACTTCCACTGCACTTGCAGCGTCAGTTTAGACTATAATCCGACATCTTTCTTTCGTGCTCTCGTCTTTACCCGCACATTCGGGCAGCAACTTCCGCACTTAACGTTATGTCGTCTTCTACAAAGCCCTCGCCCGAGGCAATCTCATCAACCTCAGGTATCGTAGTTGAATGTATTACTTTCGCCACAGAGAAAGAACTTTAGGTTTCTATAAAAGAAGCTTTTAGAAAAACTGAGGTCTGGACTCTCTCCGAACGATTAAACAACATCTAGAGAATTATGCCCATTCTCTCACTCTCATCTTCGAACTGGGTGCAGTGGTGTGAATCTGTCTAGCGCTTCCTCTGCTTATCAGAAACATCGGCAGCCTTTCATTCTCATACCCCTAGCAACAAAGCAACCACTCTATGGTTCACCTGGTCGGTGTCTAAGCTCAAGGAGTCTGCTCCCCATATTCGCACAGCTCCTCGCGACTCACCACTAACAATCCTAACTTATATCGTAAAACTTTCTAAATCAGCCGAACATTCAAACCTGGCATTGATTGCCAATCGATTCTATTTNTTCATGTCTTAAAATAATGAAATATTCTCTCCTGTATCAAATACAAATTCTCAATCCAGAACTCGCAATCCGATGCCGAGACCTTGAGTTAGATCAGATAGTGTCCGAGTGTCTTTTAGTTAACGAAATAAGCCTATCTAAATCAAAACCATCTACATCAAGCAGTTTTACCTGCAACTTCTGTAATATCAAAGGACACATAGAGAGTGAGTGTCGGAAAAAGAAGAAAAAGGTGAGGAAACAGGCGGAAAAACAGGATAGTAACAAAGGACAAAAGAATGTCCTCACAACAAATGATACCTCTGATCAGACGGAATATCAGCTAGACACTGCAGCAGACTTTCATGTATCTAGTAATATAAAT
>QVIK01001091.1:0-12128 GCA_003957845.1 Oidium heveae | reverse complement strand
TCTAGAGTTGCACATAAAATCCTAATTTGGCAATTTTTCATAGTCTATTCCTAATCGAGTTAGTTGTATGTGAGACTTAACCAAAGTCATTTACTGACCCTCATTTTTCTCCGTTGACCATCTATTTTTGCCTAATTAGGGAATTTCTGTCCAGCCAGTCGTTTGACGCCCCGTTTGACCCCGAATCTCTTTCACTGACCCCTATATTACTATCCTTGACCCCTCATACCCTGGTCAAAGCTTGATCAAATGCTCGTCTCCTATTAGCAACCGTTTGCACAAATTATAAGACTAAAGAGCTTTTGGCCCCCAAAAAATTTGATAGGAAAAAGATGCTGTCGCTGGTCGATAGTTGGTCCGGATTGCCCGTACGCCATTACGCCACCACTCAAATAAATAATTATCACAAATAGTTCCAACGGTTTTTCGCCAAGACACTACCGAAAATCCACAGCCTAGAGCCAAGCCAAGACATGTCACTACTTCCTTAAGACAAGAATCTAGAGTTCGATGAAGATTTAAGCAGTTCTTATCACTTTGGTGAACATGGGAAACAAGCGTTGGGATCAAAATGAGCGGGGACTCTGGATCTCACCTAGACATGCTGTGCTATACAATCCTATATAGAGAAGAACATCTTCTACGGAAATCACTTGAGAGCTCTACAAAAGAATAATAAAACAAATCTTCAGTCAACTATTATTCATCCAACTTATCTTTGACTAAATTAAAGCCTCGGACTATCATTAGCTTGACCTGTGAAATATATAAAACTCATTATAGAATTTACATTTCAAATTACGTATTTAATAATCACATTTACTTTTCCATTTTACAGCCTGATGGCCCGCTCAACAATGGCTAGTATTACTTGAAAATTATGACAAATCCTTCTTCATATTCGACCCAGCGGCAGTCGTCTAATGATACCTTTAAACTGATTCATTGTATGTTTAACAGGCGCAAAATGCTTGCATGCAATTGTCATACACTTCACGGTGAGATGCAAACCTCTCAGGTGCATCTTTCTTTGCGAAGTGACCGTCATTTGTACGCGTGAATTTGTATCAGGCTAAACGCACTTGTGCCCAGGAAGCTATCTATTGAAATTAAGCTTGTACATCTAATCATTCATCTGTGCAAAGCTAAAAGAGCAAGAATATGTTAGCTATAACATCGTTTAAGGGGAAGGAGAGGTGTCTGTAGACTCATATGCCATAATACTACAGCTCACCACACCAACATTAATAAGTAGTAGCGGAGACAACATTTACACTGAACATGCTGAAATCTTTCGCAAAAATATCTTACAAATGATTGCGAGTCATCCATTCTTATGGCACGCGCAGGCAGCTTGTACACAACATAATTCTTTCGACAAAAATATCATTTGCTCCTACATTGCATGAGGCTAGAGAAAATCGATTGTAGACCTTTTTGTCATGAATTAACAACCTGTTAGATTCTTTTGTTTATAAAGATTCTTGATTGTTCTTATAGTCACACTAAGACTGTTTTGATAATGATTGATAATTGAATATGATAATGTATTCGTTATATTTTTCTATGAAATCGCTATGCTCGATCTGTTTAAAAAACCTTTCTTCCCACTTATCTTTGGTGTCCTCTCATTTCTAAATACATTGCAAAAACAATGTGTCGGGATCACGGGATACAAACTGATAGGTCCGCTGCTAGTTTCACATGAGTAGATGTGCTCATAAGTAAGGGCGCGAAATCTCGGCTCGAAGCACCATAGGTTTCAGATTGTTTCTAGCATTGGTTAGCCGAGCTTGTTCGATTCAGATCAAAGATTGTATATAACATATTCCCCGATAGTTTTAGAAAGTAGTTGAAAATATATGTTTTATCGTTTTATCAAGTTTACACGTTTTTTCTGTTTTTACTGTTTTTCAATTCCGTAAGGATATTAATATAAATCGAATATTCAAAGTTGAATATTACCAACACAATGTAAATTCAATCTTGCCATTCTAGTAGCAAAGAATTACCTCACCTCGGATTTGTGTATTTCCATCAAAGCTGGGCTTCTGCTATTTACTCTCCCTTGGGGCCCTTTCTTTTATGATTTGTTGTTGCAGGAAAATTAACCTGTTCGCATATGCATTATAAGCTTTGCTAGTTATGTTTGATTTAGCCGAATTTGGCCTAGTTCAACACAACTCCCTTTTACAAATTATAAGAACAATTTCACAGCCACATAATCTGAACTTATCGATGTCTGCAGGGAGAGTATCTTACGGCATCTTGTTTCCCCCGTCGTTTGCAAGAGAAGGCGTCTGTGGGTTATCCATAGCGCACCAAGCTTCAGTAAAATTGAAAGAATTTAAAATTGACAAGCAGCGTCAAGCATGAAGCTTTATTCATCATCCTCGTTGCTGATGGTTACCAGTATGAGTTTCCATGCTCTTTTCGTGGAATGAATGTTGCGCATGCTGTAGGGCATTTCTTCTTTAGAGAAGCTTGTTATTTTAAGTATTCAGGTATGAATAATCTTCAATCATAAATACTCATAGAAAATGACGGTTCAAGACCAATCTTACCTTCAAACTAGCGTATTTTTTGTAATGGTAATTTACGATTAAAACATACTTATCTAGAGACAAAGTATGATATTAAGAAGCGTTATATGTCAAGCCAAGAATGAACGTTATCTTCAAATATCTGTAAGTCAAGAAGTATTCTACAATAGTTCAATTTCGGTCGTTTTTGGAAACTCTATATAATCCTTTGCGTCTACAGAGTCTCGTTTGTACCGGCCAACTAATGCAAAGGAAGGTAGTGTGTCTGGACTATTTGTGTCATTTTACGTTACGTCAGAATAAATAATACATAATAAATAATGATAATGCAAATTTGATTTTATAAAAAAACGCTAAAATTGTACTTAATTGGAGCCACATTATATATGATGTTGTGGGATTGGCGGGTTGAAATTTAATTACCTCGTCTATTTGGCTGAGAATGGCTTGACAATCAATATATCAATAGTTGGTGACTTATTTTACTTTAGTGGAACTTTTTTTGCATCTGACGCATAATTTCATAAAAATATATATCTTGTTCCAACAACTTACTATCTCAAAAAATGGTATAAGGACTAATTAACTGGAGGTTAGCTTACAGATAATCTGACGTTAGACTTGATCGGCAGTTTATCGAAGACCTTCTAAAGTATACATCTGAGGAAAATGCGAGGGTGATAATAATGGCAGTTGCCCTTGGTGACATGTATAATTGGAGTTAGTCATCCAAAAAATATGGTTTCTATAATTGAAGTCATCACTTATAATGTAATTCTGACTCCAGCCTGAAAAATGGAAAACCAGCGGTTAGCACACTAACATCGGTATCATCTTGATGTGTGAAAGTTGGGGCCAATGTCCGCTTCAGGGATAATTTAGTGATGGTCCTAGTTCAAAGTGTTCAAAATCATTCGTGCATCCAAAACACACTACCAAGTCTCCTACCCTACCTATAGTGGTTCTTCCAGCTCTAAAACCATGCCATATTTGTTTCTAGCACATCTAAAATCGCCCGTGTCGATTCGAGTTGGGTAAAGGGACTGGAGATAATTAGCTTAAATTAGTCTTTACAGGGATACTGCACGCTAAATTGCTTAACGGTCTTCAAGAGGCATTACTAAGGACAATGCTAGTAGGATAAGTGGGCGTATCGATTAGTGAGCCCGTCATGCACCCTCGGCGTGCCCCGTATAGCCCTGCTTAATTTCTGCAAGTTCTAAGCTCGATGGCAAAGTTGTCTCAATTTGCTCAAGTAGTATCGCAATAGCTGCCCCGCTCAAGCTCTGAAACACTTCTGAGGAGACGGAGAATTTCGCTCAAGAGATATTGTGGGCTTTAGAAAATGCCCTGTAAGCAGTAGGCGAGCGTCCTGATTGACAGAGTGCGAGAAGTGCACCTTAGTGAACTCCTGGGTGCAAATCGGCTCATCTGGACTACCGATAGGTGTCGGATGATTTTGAACGGATTGAACGAGCATAAGCTTCTAGAAAAATAGTCGCCATAACTCAAAGAGAACATAGGAAAAGTAAGGTGGAGGAAATGATATCATCTCGTGATGTATATAGACTCATGAGATGGGCGGCCCCTCGACAAGTTACTATCACCCCTCTCCTTCAACATGAAGGATGATTCATATTAGACCGGGCAGAACGGGCGGTGATTCTACGTGACTGTCTTCTAGAATAATACTCAGCATACGATGACCTACCTCCTAGCCTAATATCAGTTGACGAGCGCATTCCGTAGTCGTATGATCCAGCAGAGTCTCAGGTGCGGGCCTTTAGTTACTTAACTATTTCGTGCCTGTATCCATTTAGGCTACTATCCTGCTTGTTTTAAACTTGCAGAAGTTGTTTTTCTCCCTATACCTAGGCAGGATCCATCTTCAATACAAGAATGGAGACCAATCCTTTTGCTATCTTGTCTAAGGAAAGGTCTAGAAAGGTTACTAGCAAAAAGAATATCCCACATTATTATCATTTGGGATATTGTAGGTCGGCAGCAATTCGGGGCACTGCCTAAAAGATTAGCAACGGATCTCGTCTCTTATATCGTGCACGATATAGAGGAAGCAAAAAAACAAGGCTGGGCTTCAACACTAGTTACTCTTGATGTACAAGAGGCTTTCGACGCCATGTTACATAATAGATCAATAAGGCTAATGCAATATCAAGGATGGCCTAAATCAATCCTCAAATTGATATCTTCATTCGTTGAGAGTCGTAGAGTTTAGGTCCGATTTCATGGAGGAGTGACGAGTCAAGATGTGGGTTTCCTCAGGGATCACTTATTTCTCCTTTACTATTCCTGCTATATATGAAAGAACTAATGAGGAGCGGCAATATTATATCAAGGCTCAGGTATGCTAATGATATTGGAGTAATTGGCTTTGTACGTACAGTGACAGAGTCAGTAACTGCAGGGATTCAGACAACTTGGTGAGTTGGGCGCATGAAAATGCCGTTCTGTTTGACGAGAAGAAGATGGAGGTAGTGCAGTTACCTGGACAAAAGAAAGAATAACCGGTTGGAATATTTGTTAGTGAAAACATAACATCACGTAGCTACATGGTGCGGAAAGGCGCTGAACTTGACTCAGCATATGCGGCGACTAAACTCTCTACAAAAAGGAGTTGTCCCCAAAGCATTAATAACGGAAATAGATGCATAAAATTTTAAAGTAACGACATATGGTGTTGAAGTATGGTGGCCAGGCCTGTCTCGTCCGTTTGTAACTAGGACCATATCCCCCCCCCCCTCCCCAACGTCAATTCATTATGGACTAATTGATAAGGTATCACATCGGTTCTTAGAGCAGCACTACTAGTGTGGAGAACCGTTCCAAGTGTAGTACTACATAGAGAAGGAGGTATCCCCCTAGCCTGTATTCTATTAGAAGGATATCCTAATATGGGCCACTAAAATATAAATCAAAGCTGATATTATCTAAAAGACATGAAAAAAAAGTCACATCTATAACGTGCTTTTGGACAGCTACCGTAAGGGGAAGTCGCAGAGCCACTTCCATCTCCTTCTTATACTTCAAATCTTGGAACAAAATCAGATGGGATACTGAATCATCAAAATTTAATGAGGACGATCCCCTCTGAAGATATTTGTGTACACTCTGATGGGTCCTCAGAAGGCCCTAGACGTTCATCCTGGAGGTACATACCTCAACGTAAAGGGACTACCTTTCAAAAAGGATATGGCATATTACACGGGGGAGAGGTGTATGATGCAAAGATATCTGGTACTACAATAGCACTTTGAGTTGCGTTGACCGTGAGATAAAACGGCGAGAAGATAGTCGTATTTCCAGATAATCAAGCTATAGTGACGGCTCTTCGAGCTGGGAATGCATCATCCAGTATTTGACTAACTAATCTATTTCACACTTTAGTCAAGAATATAAAGGAAGAGTTCAAATGGGTGCCAGGACACCCGAATATTAGGGGAAACGAAGATGTAGATACAGGAGCGCGTACTGCTCTAAGAAATCTTCCTGAAAGATAAAATCAGCCTAGTTATCTTACCATGGCCTTTCTGTGCCGACTTATGTAGCAACATCTTCAACAATTAGTTGAAAAATAATGGCCTGACTTTTGTCCACCTAGATACCAAGTCTTAGATTTTAAAGTGCGTCGCAGAAAGCTCCCTGAACTTGCGCTATCTCGGCGTTCTCTACATAGACTAATAGCTGCCAGAACTGAACACTATGACTCCGCGGCCTATCATCGTCGCTTACATCATATAGACGCCAATCTAGAATGCCTCTGTAGACGGGAAACTACCCCAACCGACATTTTTTATTGTCGTCAACACACAAAACAAATGCGGAAATTCCGAAATGGTATGAATATAGATATCTTCAGAACACATCTTCTTGGGCATGATTATCTTAAGAATTTTAAAGAATTTGCACGGATTATAGGCTGCTTTAGTGGTCAAATATCTAACTTATCCTCTGCTGGACGCGAGGTGAGTACTTAATAGAATGCCAGAACTTGAAATGGCTGGTTAGAGCTTGGTATGAGAAATGCAGGGCTAATCCTAAAATTTGTTTCTTTCTTCAGTTTCCTTCATTTTCCATTGTTTTTATCTCATTTTATTTCCTTTTAAATTTCTCAGACGTTTTTTTTTTTTAAAAAACGCGCATGAACGAGTGGAGTATGCCTGAGGCCATGATCCCGACCGGCTCCGCCAGTCTTGTACCCAAAGTGGACATTTTTGGCTTATTCCTAGGATCTTAAATAAAACAAATAAACAAATACTCTAGAGACTAGGGTCTAGGTTCTTGTTTACGATATTCCCGCATAGTTAGTTCGCTCGGTCATTTCTAAAGATTGTATAGACTCTGATATTGACATTAGTGGACATAAAGAAATCTGTGTTCAGGTAGTTCTGACATAACCGCTTACTAATCAAGATTTATACTCATAAATTTAAGTTAAAAAAAAAACACAATTCATTTTCTAACCGAGTAACTAACATTGGTAGTAAATCTATAGTGGGAGTGATTACGTATATATGTTACATAAACAATGCTACGTGAGGAAGCAGAGTGATAGGTACCTTAAAGACTCGTGTTTCGAAGAGAATAGATAAATGAGCAGCCTCAATGAAATATCCTCCTCGACTAGAGCCTGCTAGCGCGGCATAATGACACTGAAACCTGCACACATAACCCTAAGTGGGTTTTAACAATTTAGTATCTTGCCCTTTAAGATGATGATAATAATCCTCACGCAAAGTCCTGCTAATTAGGGCGACCTTTAAATCTGCACACGTAGTTCGCTTAAATTCGCTTATTTGAGCCCTTATCCTTTATTTGCCAGGGGATCTTATTATATGGGAAATTGTTAAATTTTACAGCAATCATCCAATGTTCTGGGAATTAAAAACCTGTCTCCTCAAATTAAAAAGAAAGTTTAAAAAAAGTTTAAAATTTACGTTTCTTCCCCTGCTCACCGGTTGCCTATCTTTCATCTCACCTACTTCTATATCTACTTTCCACTGGTCTTCGCAGCTTATATCGAGTAAGCTACAACGCTTTTTGACTTATAAGCCAGTAGTTTCACTTTTGATAAATATAATTATCTATTTAATTGCTGCTTTACTTTTACTCAAGCGGATCATTGCCATCAGACTCGTATAGTAGTTTTGGTAACGCGCCATTTAAAGATAAGGTATTAAGTATATTTAGTGCTTTCATCTCATAATAAAGTGGATACTCGACTACTCGGGTAGCAACATACTCATTATATCACCATCTCTTTTTCTTCGAAATATCATAGCCTCGAGAGATTCAAGCAATATAAAACAGTTTGGTGTTTGTGGTTGAGTGTGAATGTGAATGTATATGTATATGTGCTGAGAATCAATTTGTTGGAGAGGTTAAAACAGTTTGAGTCGGCACTTTTTGAGGACTTCAAACCCGAAGTCAGTATTTAGCGACTCAAGAGGATGAGTTATGCTTGTTTAACAAAGTGGCTTAATTGATGTTTGAATGTCCCTTTTGTGTGAAGCTTCATGGAATCTTTGGAATATTTAGGGTTAACAAGAGATCGAGATGTTGAGAAATTTTGATTATCTACAGCGGAACGGGCCTCTCTAGTTCCAAATTGACCAAACGATTCTTTGGCACCTTCCACGCTATGACTATTCTGGATAGTGTTAATTACTACAGATCCGAATATGCACACTACCCTTGACGATGATCCCTAGGGCACACGAAGCTAAGAAAAAATAGTTCCCATTGTAGCATCGAAGGAGAAGAATAATGTATCCAGACGAAAACTTAGATTCCTTCAAAACTAGTCATCCATTTAACCACGCACCTATATTGAGTCCCATCAGAACTCCTTTCGAATACATCCTTATGTACTGATAGACATTACAATAACTAGCAGTAGCCAGGCCTAAATACTCCAAGTAAAACCACACTAGATAGGAATTCACTGAGCTAATATTAAAATTGCAAGTTGATGAGTTGAAGCCAGGCTTAGCGGCAATTTCTCAGTTCTCATTGCTCAATTGCGAAATCTCAATTTGGACTTTGATGCACAACTTTGATCAATTTACATACCAAGACTTGGGCCTGATGAAAAGATTATTACCACTCGACCAATAGATCAACAGGAGCTCTAGGCCCTCCTTAATTGTTCTAACGGTTAATCAAGTGTACTTTATTCTTCACTGTCGAAAAATAGCGAGCTGTAATGGGCGCTCCCTCTCCAAGTAGCCCATTTCCACAAAAGACTTCTGAAAATGTTACATCCAATGCGGGGAGTATACAACGCGAAAAAGTTGATTTAGAGATAGAAGATTTGATCCACAAGTCGCAACCTGCAAGGTTTCACGTATGTGGGACAGTGGTTGAAAATGAAAAATATATTCGCAAAGACAAAGGTCCTATGGAGATAATCTGTGGCTGGATTGTTGAGCATCAAATTGGTAGGTTTTTTCTATGCAAGGTATCAATTTAGGATCAATACTGACACCATGGAGGCCTCCCTGTAAATCTTTTAGTTCTTCTTTTCCTAACTCACATATGTTTTCCACGCGCCAGGCGTCACAGTCGCAAATTTTTTCAGCTATCATATTACAATTCAGATTCAGGACAGTATGGCGCAGGACTTGATGATGCTTGGATGGTGTTTTACTGGATTATAGTGTTCACAGGCCTTCGAGCAGCCGTAATTAATTATGGCATGATGGAATTAGCGAAGAAAGGGGGGATTAAAGTAAAAAGAGATCAGATTAGGTTTGCGGAACAAGCATGGCTTTTCGTCTATTATTTAGTTTTCTGGAGCTTGGGAATGGTAAGTGAGAATCTGGAACCCCTCCATGACGCGCAACCGTGCCGACATATTCATCTAGTATATAATGATCAACTCAGAATATTGGATGAGCTTCCAAAATTTGTGGTCCAACTGGCCAATAAGAGAAATAGGAGGATTGCGTAAATGGTATATTTTGGTGCAATATGCCTTTTGGCTTCAGCAAATAATGGTTATCAACGTAGAGAAGAGAAGAAAGGATCACTGGCAAATGTTTACACATCATATAGTTACAACAACACTAATATTCACAAGTTATGTGTATTATCACACTCGTGTTGCCAATATGATTTTGTGTGTCATGGATGTAGTTGATATAATTCTGCCTGTAAGTTTTCCAGATTTCTTTACAGTTTATCTTCGACGTATATGATCCTCTTGACTTCTCTCTAACTTTTGAGTAGATTGCCAAGTGTTTAAAATATCTAGGCTATACGACACTATGCGACATAATTTTTGGACTATTCATGTTAATTTGGTTTGTGACTCGTCATATTCTATTTATGACAATCATGTGGTCTGCCTATGTCGATAGTCGAAAAAACATTCCATACGGCTGTTATTACGGAAATGCTGGCAATTTAACCGGGCCCTTTTCTCCACCAGATAGGTTTTATCATATTTTAAGGCCTTTCTACGATCCCGATGGGCCTATTTGCCATACTAAAGTCATAGAATCGGGGTTTCTAACTACGCTATTCTTCCTTCAAGTAATTACATTACTGTGGTTCTGGATGATTGTACAAGTAGCGATTCGCGTGTTGCAGGGTGGCCAGGCCGATGATTCACGAAGCGATGATGAGGAAATTTTCGACGAAAAGGTTGCACTAGAATCTAGTGAAATGGATGTATGTCTACGACAAGAACCTAACGTTGAATCGATCAACCTAAAGGGCAAAACATTTAGCGTCGGTCGAAGTAGATACATTGGAAAGGGTTCTAGTCATACAACAGGTGTTAGTTTACCAGGACATAAGGATCCAAAAGATCTTCTTGGAAGGATTGGATGTGATAAGGGTATGTGATGAGTTGAAAAAATATATATTATTAGGGGCTGGTGGCTACAGTTTGAGTGAAAGATACCGGAGTCAATTTATACGGCTATTAGGAGCCTGGGGGGGGGGGGGGGGGGGTTTAATAGTAACCAAACAAAATTATTCATTTATTCACTTATTCATTTACATATTTAAATTTGCTGCTGATACGAATTTTTAACACTTTAATCTTATAAAATAACTGGAGAACATTTTCTCTTGCTCAAAAACTATTCAAATTTAAACTGTTAAAACTTTTTTAGTAATCCAAACAATAAGAGTAGCGTGACATGGTGTTTATAAAGAATACTGGTAATCCGCTTTACCATGATGAGTTTTTTTTCCGCCATTGAGATTGTTACTCTTGGACCATATATCAAATTTACCTAGTGCAAAAGCAGACGAAGATAACATATCACGATTGGGCACTTTTAAAAAAAATATATGATTGACAAGTGAGGTTTCTTTTATCTAGTTTACCATTAGAATTGAGAATTATTAGTTTCGATATATGCGCAGATATGTTTTATTTTTTTTTAAAGAGAGAAACATTAGTCCAATTAGTCCTAGGCCCCTCCACCACCCTGAAGAACAACCCTAATTCTACATAAGAGGTTATAAGTGCACATAGTATATTTAAAAAGAGTAGTAAAATATTGATTAAGTTAGAGGTTATCTCGTGTGTCGTGGCACCAAACTACCACTTAATTGCGTGAAGCTTGAGACTAAAGTATCACATGAATTTTTATTCTNGTCTGTGGTATTTTTTTCATCCAACACATTCTTTAAGCTAATTCTTACGGCTCGTATTAGATTTACTAAAACCTCTCTTTTTTTAATACAGTTCTATGTAACAATTTAAGTTACTATTCAATAAGACATTTGCTATTTTGTAAGCTTTGTCGTGAATAAGTAATACATTCATTACCAAAAAAAAAGATTAATCGCTTTGTTTTTGAACTAGAACCCAACTTATACATACTTCCGTAATTATATAAATAGTGTAATATTCCGTAATTGCTACTCTGTCATATTTTAGGATTCAACTTCAGAATCCTCACATACATGTGACTTGGTTTGTTCATGGTAAGAAAAAAAAAGAAAAAAAAAAACCGTTCAAGATGTCTGTGCCGAACTACGGGTTATGATATATGATTGCTTCAAAGATTCTTCAGGAGCATAGATTGGGATATAGAGTTTTTTTTTGGGGGGGGGGGTTTTTTCCCTTACTTTATTTATCACTGTTCATGAAGGAAAAGCTATGACTGTTAAACTTTGTTGTGGAATAATTTAGTCATTGTTACATATACATTCCATATTTCTATGTTCTCATCAATTGGTATCTCCAACCACGACTTTCGAGGATTGGTTCCTTTGGGAAGGGGGAAAAGAGTTTGCCAAAAGGGGTTTCCTTGATTTCTATAAAAGCTATCTTCAATCATGCTGTTACCAACTACTTTACAACCGCATGGATACAAAAGAGATTCCAAAGATACTTCATAGCTTATACTAAACCTTTCCTCAGTGTATGACAAGAGCATGAACAATCTCAAAATTTCTACTCCTCAAATTTCCGACTTGTCACTGTCTTATTCCAAGCGGATATTCAAAATCAAGATGTTAACGGCTAAATAATTACGGTCAGTGCGCGTAAGATATGCTCAAATGAAGTTAATATTTATCTATGGAGATTCTAATAACTGGGAA
>QVIK01001090.1:0-12188 GCA_003957845.1 Oidium heveae | reverse complement strand
CCTAGTCTACCATGATGCTGATTTGAAGCACGTTTCGAAGGAGGAACAGCCGTAATGATAGGCCTTTGTGGTGCTGTTGGATCAGGTGGTGGGATAAGGGGAGGAGAGTGGGAAGAAAGGACAGAATGGGGAATTTGGGGTAGTTGAGAGCTCATTTCCGTCAAATGAGCGGCAGTAACTTGTTAACTCAACGTTGTTTACATTCAATTATTGTTTAACTTCGTCGTGTGTAAAAAAAAAGTAATATGTAGCAGCAGATAGTTTTTCCCTTGTTCTAGTTTAATCAATTGATACATTAATATGCCAGCTTGGCTTCTGTCACACTTCATAATAGTTGGGGCAAGTACAGTCTAGTTCAAACATCTACAAATCAATCAGCCATTTTTTCAATGATTACTACTTCTTTATTCTCAATATCATATCGTTTTTTGTGTCATCAAGATGCTGAAATTTTAGTGTATTTTATTTTTAAATGTGAGTCTATGTTAAATTGATATTTCTCGACTGTCATATTTAACTTACCGAATGTCTCATATAAAAAACATGACTGACTTTTAAAAGTTATTACTAGAAATATATTGACTTATCCTGGATAGGCATTCAAATATTCAAAGGGAAATCTTCTGCAAGTTTACAGCTAGTTCTAATGATAAGATATTAAATAAATATAGATAGAAATTTGAAGGTTTTTATACTATTCTTACATATCTTCATGTGACGTGAGAGTTCGAAAATCTATCTCTCTCTCTCTCTATATAGAAAATATATTTTTCGAATTTTAAACAGTACATCTAAGTGCCAATGAATGAAACGCTCCTGGAGCCAGTTCAGAATCAAAAAGTCACATGCGTTTATTCTTAATCAGGTAAAGCGCTGGCCGACGAGGGGTCAGAGAAAAGATATTGATTAGAAAATGATGTAAAATCGACTCCCTTCGTTCTCTTTAAATCAGAAAGACTCTATCTCTATATATCCCCTTACAACTCTATATCAACCGCCCAGCAGTGCTAACTAACTCCTGTCTTACACCTTAGGGACTACCTATGTTCCCCCTTGATACATCATCTGATTTCTTTCAGTTCACTCTAGTCCTGTACATGATTCATAAATGAATCCATCATCACTCGAATATCACTGTGGCTCATGAGTGTCTATCCCTTCACAACATACACGAACACACTTGTGACACTTATTGCATCTGCTACTCCTTTCGAGTTAGTAACAAGTTTGATCATTTCCTTGTTAGGACGAGATTCAGTTTGGATTCTCGAGTTCAAATTGGGAGGTCACATGTATACTCACAATCGGGTAAAGCGTTGACGAATTAGATATTTAATAAAAGGGAACGTTTAAATCGACACCCCCCTGCTTAAATCGACACCCCACGTGACTTTGGTGTATGGAAACTACTGTTGAACGGTCACAGCATGAAGCTGATTGGATAAAGACACGTTAAATGCCGTGTTTCCTAGTAGAGTACCACTCAACTCATAACTTGTACGAACTACAAAAGCAGACACGCGCCGAGCACCGTTTGAATCTCTATTTTCTGACCCTCTGTAGCATCACCTTGTAATATCATGGCTTCTAATATCTACCAGACATTTGGCGAGGACGCGTGGGCGGAATTTGATGGCAAGACGTTTGCGTCTATTGTGGAGGCAAAGGAAGCGGTCATCGCTCATGCGCGGTTGGTGGACTCGGTAGAGTTGTCAATAGCACGCAGCAAAAAAAACAAAAACGCTATTCTGTACAAGATCTGGCTAAAGTGCAAACACGGCAGAAAACATGTACCTACCAGCGTCGAGGCAGCGCAACATGCAAGCATAGTCAAATCCTCCACGATATATAATAGTCATAGCAACCCTTTTGAAATATATCATTCTTCCTTTTTTTCCAATTACTCGGCCCGTGTCTACTTATATGCTCAGAGACACATCTATATATCACGTCGTTGTACGTTTGCGGTATTCAAGGGCAGTTGTTATTGTACGATCGGTGTACACAGGGTAGTGCCCTTAGCCACTCAGTCTCAGGCTGGGACTTGCAAGCAAGTAATTGTTAGACAGTTGGCGCAGTGGCTTAGTGATTTATTGGCTTGGAAGTCACGTGGGGGTGTCGATTTAAGCAGGGGGGTGTCGATTTAAACGTTCCCTTAATAAAATTACCCTCTGGAATTTATATAGCATGCTTATGAGGATTTCTATTGGTTGGGCGATCTAAGAACAGCTAACTAAAATAATGGAACTAATGCACGTTGGCCGACATAGGATAGGACGGATAGTGGGTATGTACTCTTGGACTTATTTAGAAAAAAAAAACACCCCCTAATACCACGGTAATGTTTTTACCCCTAAAGATGCAGATCATATCCTCGCTTCAGGGGTACGTCCTTGATAGTTCTTATTTAGCTAAAGTATAAAATTTTTGCCTGGTCTACTGGGCTTTTTACTATGCTACATAAATTTCCCTCATTTTCATAAGTTTTTACATAAGCTTCTCATTTTGATTTTTGTCAACTTGTTGGTGTCTTAATTATCAATGTTGATATACAGTTATCGACCACAATAAATATTCAATCACTGGTAATAAGAATTTCATATAAGGTAAGTTATACCCGCTCAGCATACATAGAAAACTAGTCGATACTAAATATACTCCATAGATGAATTCTCCTCAATTAACTTCTTCGACTCCTCCTCCCTCGACGTTACGACGTAAGACCTTAACCGGAGATCAATCATTACGAGTAATTTGACGACCTAAAACTGTACGTTTTGAAATCTATGAGGTTTTGTGGATTTGCGGATTTCGTGGTGCAGGTTGGAGCTACAAAAATATAGCTGATCATCTAAAAGTAACACGAGGTCAAGTTGCTTATACTCTGAAACATGGGACTGTGATACCACGAAGGGGTCGTGGAAGACCATCAACCCTT
The DNA here is from genome assembly GCA_003957845.1 of Oidium heveae. NCBI lineage: Eukaryota > Fungi > Ascomycota > Leotiomycetes > Helotiales > Erysiphaceae > Oidium > Oidium heveae. Next base: position 9,250 of record QVIK01001090.1, on the reverse strand, counting down.
TTACGGGAGGATGTCGATCAAACTATTGAATTCATAACGTCTAATCTGTAAACCGGAGGATGACCTATCTTGAACTCACCGCCGGTCCTTTTAGGGACTTAGGTGTTAGTGAGAAAGTGATGCAGAAAGAGCTTCAGAAAAGAGGCTATTACCACCTGCCAGGTGTCAGGCGGTAGTAGATGCCTAAGGAGGTCCAACCAGATATTGACCTCTTTAAAACATAGATAAATACCTTGAATCTTAGTGATTAGATGAAGAAGTGTACATGAATTAGTTTTTGTTCATAATTTTCCTTGTTTTAGAAGCTACATGGTGATGTAGAATACAAAATAGAGCTGTTACATAAAATTTTATGCTGTTAATCATTATACAGATTAAGCTTAGTTTGAAGTTTAAGGGGGGTAGAAACATTCGCTCGTTTGAAATTCACCATATTTTTTTTGTCAAGAAAATTCAAAAAAGCGATGCATAAACTCTATTTCCATGTCGATTATACCTAGCTAGGCTTGGCGGCTCCACCAAAAACCCATGCCGATCCCACAGAGTAAAAACATTACCGTGGTAGTAGGGTATGAACTTCTCTAAGATATTTTATGGGAATGTCTACAGAAACCACCCCCATTGCAAGAATTAGAGATTTTTATCCTAAACGAAAATAATCCAGAAATCCTTATTACGAGAATAAGAGCAGATTACCTAAGCTACATAGTTATAAATCACAAAACATTACCACTTTATTCATTTAAATGCACATAAAAAGGAATAAAAACTGTGAAATAACAAACTTTTACCACCCTACTTTCTAATTTAGAGGAAACAAAATAGCTAGAAATTGTCAGCAGAATATTCGTTTCAATAAATAAGTAGATCTTATCGAAATTGAATCTGTCAAACAGAAGTACATCGACGTTTGTTATAGCTAAGCACGCACTTGATTTCTGGATTATTTTTGTTTATGATAGAGATCTTTAATTCTTGCAGGGGGAGTGATCTATGTGTATAACAGGGGTGGTTTCTGTAGATATTCCCTATTTTTTTTTTGTATTCAATAAAAAATCCAATCCCTATAGAATATGCTACTTTTCGTTACAGGGATAAGGCCTGGTACAACAAGGATAGTGCCCTTGGAGAAAATGGGGCTATGTACGAAATAATGCACAAGCATCACAGGGGGNGGTTTCTGTAGATATTCCCTATTTTTTTTTTGTATTCAATAAAAAATCCAATCCCTATAGAATATGCTACTTTTCGTTACAGGGATAAGGCCTGGTACAACAAGGATAGTGCCCTTGGAGAAAATGGGGCTATGTACGAAATAATGCACAAGCATCACAGGGGGTATAGTCCCAGGATATTCAACACTATAATTATACGAATGTAGATCTTCGTGATGGAAGGAGACAACAGATGAGGAAGGGGGGGTACAGGACAGGAGAATAGCATGTATTTATGTAGTGGATTCATTTCTATAAATTTCTTAGTTTGAATATATTATCGATTTGAAACATATACTTTTTAAAAGACATTTTACCTTAACCCATCACACTGTTCCTCCTTATTATACTATATTGATTCTCTAAAGTAATATTTGCATAGTCGAGTCCTTTTGGGACTTCAAAAAAGATTAGCAATTAAGTTACAGAGGTTATAAATATAGTCCTAGGTTAGGATTGAAAATAATTTACAAATATAATCATGTTATAAATGTATTCAGTATTAATAAACGTCCCGAATTGATCACCAATGAATCTTTCAAAACGTGATTTATTTTTGCTTTTGATTAATTATGCTTGTTATGTAACTAACTTGAAAGCTTTGCATAAATAAATTATTCTATAAACATAAATCCAACATGCTCAATTTCTACCAAGTTTAATCTTGAACCTCTAACCTACCCTCTAGATCACTTGAATCCCTGAATGAACCAACCTGTGTTATTTTGTATTAATAATTTATATTTAAAATGTTATAAATTCTTATATTCCAGCTAGTTTGTCACAAGTCAATACATGAAGCTATTCAGCAACAAATTGACTCTGTAAGGAGTAGCTTTAGATGAAAATTAATTTATTGGTTTATAAAAAATGGTAGAGGAGCTCTTTTTAGGAGTCCATGTCTGTGACATACTCCGACGATTGTGCAGCTTCTCTAAATCGTGGTCAAAACTTAGCACTCATTTTATCTCAATACCGAATTTCTCAAGCCATTTCTCATTTCCAATTGAGAGCTGTTCATCAGCTCTTTTCGTCACCCGAACAAAAATTTGCTTCCACTCCTTCCAATTATGCGTAGGTGGGGCTTTGTCCTCAGAGAAGCCGGGATAGTTCTCATCTTTATCATACGGCTCCTCCGAAAATTCAGAACTACAAGAGTCTGAATCTGACTCTTCAGCTGACTTTTCGACGGCATGCTTCACAGCACTGAATTTTGGTAACAGCGTGAGTTGTCTGTCAGTCCAGAATGGGCGATACCTCTACCGGCGGATTCCACGAACGAACTCAAAGGAATTTTTTATTTCATCGTAATAATGAATGATGTGCTTACATAAAAGAAACCGACTGAGCAGGAACGCGTCACAACCACACGTCCAATTACCTGTATCAGTGTGGTACTTTTGCAGGATCTGGAGTTTCGCGCCTCGGCTTCTGAGTTCTTTCCCGCCCTGCTTGAACGCCTTTCTCCAGCTTGCAGTTGCCATCCTCTGGTTGCCGCTCTGAATAGCTGACGTTTGTTCTAACGCTTGCGGCATTGATCGAGATGTCAGAGTCCAAATCACTAGGTCGATACGAGGGCATCTAAAGCGGTGAAGGTAATCGTGCTTTAATTCTCGCCAGTGCGACTCGACGATCATGGCGGTCTTCAAGACAGGAATTACTTCGGAATGATATGAGCGAGCCCACATTTTCCACTGGTCAAATTTGGACCAATTTACATATAAGTACGCCCAGAGCCAGAGGTGATTCCTTGCACGACACCACGTGAACATCTCACGGGCACAGTCACTGTGTATCATTTTAGATGTTCGCAGGGTACCGTGTTGGTCAGGAATCAAGGGATGCGCGTTGAAGTGATGGCTGAATATAGCTAAGACCGTATTTCGCTCCTCTTCGCTGGAAACCTCCAGCCGACCATTTCCCTCAAAGACAACGTCTTTTGACTCACATTGGCAGGAGTTAAACCAACAAATAAGTTAAATTTCTTCCAATGCACCAGAATTCAGGTGAATTACCTGTGATTCACATTCATACGTCTATCTGGTTTAGAGCCCCAAAATATCTCTAGGTTAGGAATGAAGTCTGAACTTCCTCTGGCCAATAGTTTGTCAGAGAATTCGTCTTACTAGAGTCCCTTAGTTTTTTTTTGAGTAGCGCGCTTAGCGTGCCAGAAACAAAGTTGGACTCTAGCCGTTGGCCAGACCTGCTGGATCGCATTTATCTCCGACAAATCTTTATCGCATCCGACAAAGGAGCAAGATGATGCAGTTCTTTAATATGTCTTAAAAACTGATCCAAAAATTGCGTCAGAGAACCACACGAATCCTTTCCGGATAGGCCTTTTTTTCTCAACAAATAGGTACGCCATTGGAACTCCCGTACCGTCAAACTCAGCAAGTAGGGCAAATAAACCCAAGCCTGCGTTTTTGGTCCCATAAGTTGCATCAATTACTACCTCCTTGGTAGTCCTTACAAGAGCTTCAGTAGAACCATGGATTTAAATTGCCAAGGCACGAATATTGAGCTTATAAAGTTCCACAAAACGATAACTTTTACCAATATTTTCAAGCAGTCGATGTGCTAACTTGATCTGATCATCATGGTACATCCAGTACGCTTTATTAGCCTGCTTCCATTGGTAGTACACCCGATGCTGCAATATTTTGTCGACTCCGGGAATATTGGATGCCTTTAAATTATGAAAGATCTCAGAAGACGTCTGAGAAGAAACATGGCTGTTGATGAAATCTAAAGCTTCAGACCCCAGATGAATGTCGTTATACAGTGGATGGTACGAATGACGCAGCTTAACATTTAACGTACGCTTGTCTAGACATGGGATCAATATAAGCTTGCTGTTGCATTCGTATCTAGTCATACGGCTTCTCTCTCGCTTTCTGTCGGATGCTTTTATCTTTTCATAAGCAACGTCTTGACAGCAGCAGGACCTGTAATATGTAGTTGGAGAGAATGTGGACGAAAATTTCTTAAATTGAAATCCCCAACTCTGCCAAATCAGTTCAGCCAATTGATTAGTCGCATCATTCAACTCTTTTCGATCTAGAACGGAGCCGAAATGAACAGGCAAAAAATCTAGGCTAAATTTATACTGGATAACTAGAGCTTCAGTTCGCGACTAAACGCATGATTGATTAGTCACTTCTCGTTAAGAAAATTGATAGGTTTAATATTCACCGGTCGGCTCCAAGCATTGATTTCTTGGAGAAAGTCATCCCATATATCAAGAGAATCAAAAGATGGCAATTTCCTTTAATTTGAATGAAGTCTACACAACTTTTTCATATTGCCTTGTTTGAATACATCGAAGTCATCGATAGGACGAGATTTTTGGGATCTCGTGCAGAAACTTGTGACGGGTTCCATTTGGGAGCTGTATAAAAAGAAGTAGATTCCAGTTACCTACTTGAGAGCCTGTGGAAGAGCGCGGAGTAATTTAGTTGATTTATTAGAACTTCATTCCGAACGATGATTGAAGGTTGATGCGTAACACCACAACGCGACAAAATGAAATGAGTTATGCATATCAATTACGCGCTAAATCTCAAAATCAAGTTTGTTGCATAACAAGCATAATTAATCAAAAGCAAAAATAAATCACGATTTGAAAGATTCATCGGTGATCATTCCGGTTCTATGTATAAATATTTAGAAGCATTACTGAGGTAGGGGAAGGATTTAATTCCCTATGTAAAGGTATAGAACGTCAAGCTGGTCCGTGCGCATACTTAGACACAACAAAGTTCTAAGAACTGTCTGCAAATGTTATTCTTTCACTCTTTGCACTTTGAGTAACATCACTTCGATATTATTCGATTTATAGTTGAAAAAATCATTGAAACTTAATAACCAACCTCAAATAATGAGCGCTTCCTCAAATCTTCTAGAGCCGAAATTGGGATTGACTTTACTCTAGTTATAACAAAACATTAAAATACTGGATCTTCTAAGATGCCTCATTACTACCCAGCGTGATGGAAGGGTTAAACAAAATACTTAGATTCAACTTGTTTCGGTGCTTTCTCCATTGAATCCGTCGCCAAGTTATCTCTCTTCAAGGACAACATGAATACCTGAACATATTTAACGAAACACTCCGATAGAAAGAAGAATATTTTAATATCAAATTCCGAGTGATAAAGCCTGCAGAGAAATCTGCGTCTTCGGCCACGAAGTCAATTAACGGTAGCTTATCTACAAACAGGGCCCAAATCATCTCAACTATCTGTCTCAAAGATCCTCTGAGCCGTATATTTAAACCAATCAGAACTTATGGATTGTGCTTGATATTGTATATAGTGATGCTGGAAAGGGGAGTGGAAACGATCAAAGATAAGTTTAGATTTGTAATCAATATGTTAAGTAACAAAGTGATTTTATATTTTAATGATAATAAGTTGATGACGATGATGATAAAATAAAGATTGACACATAATTAGAAGGATTTAAGGGCTCTTATATACCTTTATGTTCTTATTTGGATATAGTCATCCCTTTGATTGAACTTCCGTCATCTATTCTGTGGGTAAAATTGACCATCCGATTCTTCATCGATTGAAACAAGCAGGGCAAGTACTTTGTTTTAAGCGACTCTTCACCAACGAAACTGTTTATAACAATTAAGGGTTCGTTTTATCTATATTTGTTGATCTCTGGTAAAGGAACTCAAAAGATCTTCTGATGACAAATCATTAGAGATGGTTGTAATTCTCACACCCCTACTCAAACTTGACAAAATGTTTGATTGTTAGAGAGATTAGGCTGAAAATTTCACAACACAGCATTCTTGTACAGACTCATTTGTCGATATTTAAAAATAGCACTCATTCTCACAATGGAACATTGGATTTTCAGCTCTACTCGCCTTTTGGGATAATACTCCGACATTGCTGTATCAGTTTAGTTCGATTAAAAATACCAATTATGACTCATAAAACTACCTACTTGAATATGTTGATCATGTTTAATCGTTATCGTTCTTCATATGAAATAGCTTCACAATGCACTTCATAATTTCATCTGTGCCAACTTCTGTTCATTGTTTGCGATCAACATGGTGAAAATTGCTCTATCTATCATGTCTTTAAGTTTTTCTGCATTTTCTGTTGTTGCTCGATATGTTTTTTACTATGACCAGTATGTCACATTCACCTAAAACAGCACATCGTCGACTTGATTCATTGACTTTCTTTGCTTTTACTTCTTCTTCTATTTCTTGGCTGAATTTTTTTCCTAGATATCACATTGGCGCTCCTGACAACACTATAACGTCTGGTATTGATCATGTCATTGTTGCTTTTGCAAGCTCAAATCTTTTCACTACTTCGCCACCAGGATCATATCAACCATTCGAAAGCATCAATACTATCCGCTCTTATTTTAACCCAGGAACAAAAGTCTTGATTGATTGGGGGGTGGGCAGATACTGAAGGCTTTGCTAAAGGGGCAGCTACCGAGGAGTCCCGCAAGCTTTTTGCTACTAATATTGCTCTCTTATGTGACCAGCAAGGCTTTGATGGTGTCGATATTGACTGGGAATATCCCGGTGGAAACGGTCAAGACTACCGTCAAATTCTCAACTCAGCGAAGGTTTCCGAAATTGATGCATACCCAGTCTTGCTTGGCGAAATACGTCGAGCCATTGGTCCAAACCGTCTTCTTACTATTGCTACCCCAGGAAAGGTTGGAGATATGATTGCTTTTACCCCAGAAAAGGCTCCGTTGATTTGGATTATGGTAGACTGGGTCAATGTAATGACCTATGACTTGATGAATCGACGTGACAACATCACCGCTCATCACACAGATGTCAAGACATCACTTGAGACAGTTGATTACTATATTAATAATCTTCACCTAGATCCCAAAAAGATTAATCTGGGCATTCCTATGTATGCTAAGTATTTCAAATTAGACCCGGCCCAGCCATGTGATACCGGACTAGGTTGCGCAACAGAGCTTCTTGAAGATGAAAATGGTCAAGATACAGGAAAGAGTGGAGCTGTGACGTTCCAAGCAGAGAATTATGCACAACCGCCAAGTGGCTTAACTGAGACTATAGATGGCACATGTGGTATAAAAGCTCTTAAAAAATGTCCAGATAGTCAATGTTGCTCCTCTAGTGGCTTCTGGTATGATCTCCTTTGCCTTAGTCATTTCAGTACTGTATCCTGTTGTTGAAATCTACTCATATATTCTATAGCGGAACTTCTCCAGAACACTGCAACGGCTGCCAAGGACCTACTTTTGGAACAGGTTGTCAAACACCGAGTATAGCATCACTCTTCCAGACTGCTATGGCAAACGGCATTACGGATGAAGTTGCAGGTGGCCAATACTATTTCGACAGGGGAAATAATATATTCTGGACATGGGATACGGCTGCTCTGATAGGAAGAAAACTTACAGAAATCGTCGAGGCACATGGCCTTGGTGGTGTAATGACATGGAGCTTAGGTCAAGACAGTTATGACTTTAGCCATATTCTTTCCTTGCGAGATGGAGTGGCAAGGTTAAGCAGAACTACTTGATGTGTTTTTTTTTTTTTTTGAAAATTTTCGGAAAATTCGGAAAAATTTGGCGCGAAATCTAATTCTAGATCCAGGATTTTGACGCTGAAATCTTTCATGAGGAATTATCTAGAATGTTCTCGGAATCTTGCTTTTTGGTCAAGAAGAGGAGATATGGAGATGGCAGAAACATATAATCACAGTTTCATCCAACCTTAATAGTCGTTATCGCATTTTATTACGGCGTTTGAAGTAGAAGGTTGTTTGGTCCTACCATCCAGTGATGGTTTGCAGTTAACTTTAAAATTTTGAAGCTGGCCTCACACTTGAGGTATTTCTTTCTCTAGTAGACTCTATTTAATAAGAATATAATTTAAAATTACACATAATAATTTTAAGTAATTTTTCAAAAACTTAAAAGTACTAGAGAATACAAAAATGGATATACCCAATTATGCAAATTTTCTATAGTAAAATATTAGCTACTCCGAAGTGATCTCTTTTCGGGAAATATGTTTTCCTTGAGGGAGCGAAGCGACTAAATAAAAATACCATACGCGTTTAAATTTCTCGCACTAGGCTAAATTTAGATGATCGTCATCCAATTAGTTTTATTTGTTAGATTGAGTTATGCATTTATGCATTTATACATAAGCATAGATCGCATAAGAGTTATGTAAGGCCTTATGATGATGATTTATTTATTTAATTTAAGGTCCTAGGCTGACGCCCTCAATCCTTTGGATCTAGGACCGATGGAGCCGGCAGGGATTTTTTTTTTTTTTTTTTTTTTTTTAAATTCAAATAACGTGTATGCAGCCTCTAGGCTATGACACAGTGACAGTGTTTATTTACATTTTAGATGATTCAACTTTTTCATTAGATACACTCATGCCTCAGATTCCATTTGTAGATGCCACTATGCAGTACAATCACTTTTTCTTCGCCATTGGTCAACCCTCAACCGTTAACATCCATCCAAGGAAACTACAGACCCTGGATTATCCAGACATGCCTCCACCATCCTGTAAATATCCACCGCGCGAAATGTGGTTAGGTCTGTTCGATTCGAACCAACCATCTCCCGTCTCAAGTGGGGTAGGTGCCCAGGCTACCCAGACTCTACTTAGGAGAAGGGCCCGGATGGCATACCACACTACCATCCGACCCGCCGGCAGGGATTATGTTTGACAACATACCCTACTTGTTCTCATCACTTCTCCAACCCATGACATAGTAATATGTACATATTAAGCTAGGATATCGAAAAGAAAAACAAAAGAAAAATAATTTTATGTGCTGAGCTAGCATTCCTCACACTTATTCATCTCTACTATTCCTAACAAATTGGATGGCTCAAATCTCCGACTCTCGCATACAGCAGAGGTATGGTGTGCTCACAGGCTCTTAAAACAACTTGTTTTCTGCGTAAATTCTAGAAACTTGTCGAGACACTTAGGCCCGAGAAGTTGGCTGATAAAGTCTCCCATGGAAGCTCCCTTTCTAAGC
>QVIK01001089.1:0-12200 GCA_003957845.1 Oidium heveae | reverse complement strand
AAGTTATTTAAGTCGGGCTCTGCCATAAGCATCGCTGGGTCGACAATTCCCACAGTCCCTCGATTGTTTGAGACCGGTCGATTTGGATTAACTGGGGGCCTATATGGACAACTTAGCTGGTAATGATTAGAGTTTCCGCACCTCAAACAGCAATTTGCTTCTAGCCGTGCTTTTAAAACTTCCTTTGAAACAAATCGTGCTCGTGGCCGTTGATATGATTGACCATTTATTCGTCCTTGACTATTGCTAGTTGGCGTCCAATCCATTGGAGTCGGTGCGTAGTTCTGTGGCGATGGTTCAGGTAGCCGTGGCTGGACTAGGTTAGCATGACGCCTTCCACTAGAAATTTCTTCATTTGCTATGGCGGCAGCGGCTGTTTGCAGATCTGTGACAAGCTCTTCGTAGGTAGTATAGTGCTTTGTTGTAACGGCTGATAAACCGAATGTTGCCTGTAGCCTTTGCTGGCTAGCAAATGCGTATTACTAAATTTAGCACCCCCTATTTTTATCGCCTACTTGAAACATATCATTTATTTTTAAAATCACGTTATGCTATCTTTATCTGAAGGATAAAGATAGAACGTTTAGATGTATATAAGAAAGCGTAGACTTAGATAATTTTCCCTCCATAGAAAGAAAATAAACTACCTTCGATTATTAGGTTGCACAAGCGCCAATATTCCAACTGTCACATTTGTCAATGGTAGACATGAGCGGAAACGGGTGCTGAGTGATGTCCGGAGAAATATAACCTTAATAGAGTCTTCAAAAGATACTCCGCCAGCGTTAGCTAGTTCTCTCTCAAATTTAGGAAAGAAATTTGCAAAAGACTGNAACTGATAGGTCCGCTGCTAGTTTCACATGAGTAGATGTGCTCATAAGTAAGGGCGCGAAATCTCGGCTCGAAGCACCATAGGTTTCAGATTTTTTCTAGCATTGGTTAGCCGAGCTTGTTCGATTCAGATCAAAGATTGTATATAACATATTCCCCTATAGTTTTAGAAAGTAGTTGAAAATATATGTTTTATCGTTTTATCAAGTTTACACGTTTTTTCTGTTTTTACTGTTTTTCAATTCCGTAAGGATATTAATATAAATCGAATATTCAAAGTTGAATATTACCAACATTTAGTTTATTGAATATTGCATAGAATTGTACTTCGGGATCATTTCCACAGGACTTAGCTTTGCCCCTGGCTTGTATTTCCCATGTAGGCCATAACGACCTATCTGCCCCTGTAAACTCAACAAGGTCAACTTTGTTAGCGTTAGAGGGATTTGTGACATTAGAAGACTCAGATGATTTATTCGCGAGATTCTCCATGGCTGATCCAAGACTTCGAAGGACTTGTTCGCTACCCTGTCTCATGGAAGCGTTTTCTTCCCCTTGTTTCTGGATTGTTAATGAAATTTCTTGAAGAGTCCTAAGAAAACGATTCATCATTGCGTCTGCTTGATTCTCTCTGGATTGGTTGGTAGCTTCCAATCCCTCCATATTAACCTTTTCTTTTTTTTTTTTTTTTTTAAACTTTATCGAGCGTTTTATTTTGACTAATACGATAAATCTAATCGTAGTATCTATCGTGGTATCTATGTATAATATCTATGCGTGAGATTCGTGCGTGTTCTTAGATTGTAAAAGATTTAGAGACTTTCTAAATAAATATTTTAAAGAAGAGATGAATTGTAATGTTAGGGGAATGCAATTTGATTAAGCTAAATTTTTAGATACAATTCATCTAAAGAAGGAATCTAGTCTACACAGTAGGTTTTACAATAAAAGTTAATGCCAAGCCGGAAGCCGGGAATTATATCTGCCGAGCCAAGCCAAGTTAACAGATGGATGCTTGGCGAGTGCATTAGTTATACAGTTCACAACTGTTACAATTTGCAAAGATAATTTCATATATAAAAACTTTTACTACAAACGGTTGTCCATCCATCGCATCTTCAAAACGAATCAATTCTTTCCTTAAGTTAAGTCTCTTACTCTGCCCCTGGCCGCGACTTTTATCAGAGGCTATTCTATTCCCGACATATCACCATCATTTACCGTTTCAATTAAAGATGAGGATGCAGCTACTTTTGGTTGGAGGATTCGGTTACGATGATTAGGGTTGATGGTACGGAGTAGAGAAAATTCTCTTATCCGGTGATTTCGTGCACCGTATCTAATACACAAACCTTCGTTGATTCTCCTAACTATTTCATCATGGAATACCCGAACAGCTCGATTTAATTGCGGCATTCTCAATCGCCCGGCAGTTAGATGCTAGCTAGCAGCGACATTAATCGGTTGGGCTATTGTAAGGGTCTTAAAGCAACGTTTATTCAACTATACTCAGAGCTATGTACAAAGAATCTTAAAGTGAAGAACAAAAAGAAGTCAGAAGGGATTCTCTTATTTATTTACAATTAAACTCCCTGACTGAGTCTCAAAAGAGATCTTTACATGTCGTCATCATTCCAACTTAACTCTCTCTTCCACATTATTTTATTACGTAAATCTTCATGCAAAAGCAGATAAAAGAAAGTACGTGAAAGTATTCGTGAAGATACAGGGCTGCCTCTGATGATTGTTGACGTTATTGAGTTGTTAAAAATATCTGTGAAATTAACTCTTGAGATGTTTCGGCATCTCCGTAAGTCGTGTATGAAAATATTATTTTAAAGAATGATGTAATTAGTAAGGCTGTGCTGTAGCCTTACTCTTTATCGGTACGATAAATAAAAATAAGTAAACGCGTTGGAAATATGTTATCTAGTCTAGTCTCTGATGTCATCTAGGCTTTAGACTAGCTACCAATCAGGCCCTAGCCTGTTACAGCTGGCTCCCATTCCATTGAGTCACCATGCACTTCATTCTTAATTACCTGGGGAGTTTGAAGACTACTACGTGTCACAGGCCTGTCGCCTGGTGTAAATTAGTCTGAGGCCTAATAATCACGTGAATTTTCATAGTTAGTTTCTTAAATTGTCATTTACTTAATTTATCATTTAGCAGCCTAACCCTAGTCGAATCTCGAGACAAGCCGAGTTATAAATTACAAGGGTATGACTAGTAGGACCAGGGGTCCGACATGCAAGCCTTCATAATTATACGCAAGGCGCCCTGGTGCAGCACATCACATCTCATTAATCCTAACTACATTCTAGCTCAGAAGTAAATACTGCACGACGACACCTCCTGATTTTATAACCTCCTATTCAGTATCTAGATCAAACTGAAGGATTGAACGATCCGAGTGGCTCAAATATTGATATGCGTGTTAAAGTAATTTAACAGATACTACAAATGGTTATGATAGAAAAAGGAGATAGAAGTTGAGTTATCTTTTTTGGACTTTATCACCAGGAGTGATGGGAGCCAATCATGTAGATAAATAGAAGAGTTTGTTCACACATCTCTTCTCTCTTGACTTCAAGATTTTCTTATATTAGTATATAGCTCTGAGTACTTTGAGAAAATCAATTTACTTTAGGATCCTTACATTATCTTGAAGTCCTTTTTATTACAAACATCTTTTATTGAAATTATTAACACATTATTCCTGTTCAACATAAGTATTTCTTTTGTAATTTTCTTCCTCAGTCAAAATGGATTTAGGCAATAATTCCATCTCAACCATGCCGTCAAGCGAACAAATGTATATCCAATTTGTTCAAATGCAACAACAACTACAACAACAAGCTAGACAGATTGATGAGCAGAAGGCATTCATTAAGCGAATAAGCCAAGAAAATAAAGCAGCCAACAAGACCCCTAATTCACCTCATATCTCAGCCATTGTTGTAGCACAACAAGAGAGGCTTACTCTTCTTGAAAAGTTCAAAGGAAATAGATCTTTTTGGGATGCGTGGTATATAGGTGTATTGCACAAGCTCAACAATGATGGGCAAGTTATAGGAAGCGACTATGATCAATTCACCCACATCTACTCGCGTCTTGAAGGGGATGCTAGTAGCATGGTCTCAACAACTGTTAAAGACCTAACCGAAAAGGGGACTGGTAATGGTTCAATAATATAACTGTGTTGTGCGATAGTAAGGAAAGAGAAGTCTAGTTACAAGAGAGATCTATAGTTATACCCTGGGGAATGGCACTAGCTCCTAGTCCCATGACAGTACTCCCCCTCTAAATTTCGTTTGGTCTCCAAACTGCATACTTTATCCAGCGAAATAGGCCGCCTAGACCCCATCATCTACAGGACTAAATAATAATATTAAATGGATTCTTGGCACAGTAAAGGTGCAAGAGCTTTTGACAAATGGTGCTTGGAGGTTTAAAAAGTCTATGAGGTTAATTAGAAATGGAATTCAATCAGGTTTTTGCTTCAGCTAACTTCCATGTTGGCCGCCTTTTTCTCTCAGAGCGTCGTGTCTGCTGTGGTACAATCAATTTATTTGCCGTTGATATATTTGCTCATCCTGACGGGCTCGGTTTGTGGGGGTTCAAGTTGTGGAAATTTTCTAGTGCTTTCTCGCAGCCTTCTAAGTCAGATTCTGGCTGCCAAGATGGTATTTCGTTGTATTTCCACTTAATGAGATAAGTTAAGCCCTTTTTATCTTCATCATGAACATCCAAAATATTTTCAAACACCCATTTATCTTCGATATTACCGTCGTCGTCTCTTTCAGCAACTCGTCCAGCTACAGACCGGCGTTCATCCTCATTAATTGATGATTGGTTAGGTATTACTGGGTCTATCCATGGTCTAACCAGTGATGTATGAAAGCTATTATTAACTTGAATATGATCTGGAAGTTCAACGACAACTGCTCCATTATATGTCTTCAAGACTTTATATAGGCCGTCCCATTTATCATCCTGTCATGAAGTAATTTAGGCTCACGTGATAATATGTCACTAATGACGTAGCCGCTTACCTCGCGTCGCTTGAGGTTATGACGTGAAGATTATCTTTAAGTAAGGCTAATTCTATAACTCGTTCTTACAACATTGAGAATGAGGCTATCGTGACTGTGCGGATAGGCCTGACAGTATTATAATTTTGGGGCTAAGATAATGGTAATCCCAGTGACATTTGTCTATTTATAGGATCGTATAGAGAATTGGAGTTAGGAGATTTGTGTATATAGCATGTAAAGCTCTGAAGAGGTAATATTACATTCAACTAACTAAAAGTCTAAGATACAGAAGGAAAGGTATGAAACCTGTATAAGGTTGATGTTTAAGAAATACAAACGCGTAGATCACTAGTTACGCGAAATTACAAACCAACCGGTAATATCACGTAACAATGATTATGAGTATAATCACGAACTGACTTCACCATGTGTTAGTTTCCCACGGGCTTGTCTAGTGGGATTGCGCCGTGTTGTTACCTTCTCAGGTTCAGGACGTCATAGGGCCTGACAATAGTCGATTTTATCTGATGGACGAGTGGTTCTGATATTCTTACGCAGCAGCCAAACTGAAGAACCAACATCAAATATTGGTGGAGAAATTCGGTTGTTGTTAGCGTATTCTGAGTAAATTTGTTGCGCTACTCATATTTCCTGTCGAAGGTGCTGTTCAAGTTTCTCAAGCTTTTGTCGAAAGTAATTTATTTCTAAAACTGAAGGTGCCAAATTATTAATATCCTTCCGCAAGATCTCGAGTCGAGGGTTGTAGTCATAATTGGCAAAGAATGGTGTAACTTTAGTGGTTGCGGAAATCGAATTATTATATGCAAATTCAGCGAGGGCCAGAAAATCAAACCAATTATCCTGCTGGTATGAGATATAACCTCGCAGGTACTGTTCTAAAATTGCATTCACTCTTTCGGTTTGGCCATCTGTTTGGGGATGGAATGCAGTACTAAGATGTGATCGGATTGACAAAAGTTTATAAAGGTTTCTGGTGTATTCTGATGTGAATATTGAGCCACGGTCGGAAATAACTGACTCCGGAAAACCGTGGAGGCGAAAAATCGAATCGCGATATAGGCGAGCAAATGTTTGAGAATCTAAGGTTGTGTTGCAGGGTACAAAGTGGGCCATTTTAGTCAATCGATCGACTACTACTAGCACGGCATCATATGAATTAGAAGACGGAAGACCCGTAATGAGGTCCAAAGAGATAGATTGCCAACGTCGTTGAGGAACCTCTAAAGATTTCAAATATCCATAGGGTGCGTGACGAACTGGTTTTATTCTTTGACATGTTTCACAATTACGAATGAAGCGAGCGATTGTTTTTCGCATTCCTGGCCACCAAAAATCTCTTGAGATTAGTTCAAATGTTGCAGCCTGACCTGGATGACCGGCAGCTGGGTGAGAGTGTCGGGAACTAATGATACTTTGTTATAACTTTAAGTCATTTGGTACATATATCAGTCCATTACCCTCTAGTACTCCATCTTCGTTCATTTTACAGGTTGCTAGATCTACATGTTGATGTCGTTTCAATTTTTTGTCAAGTACCGACATAATACTCTATCCGAATGAGTCCAGATCAAATTTCCTTTTTAGTTCGGATGCAAATTTTAATTCCAGAGCTGAAATCTCAATTTTCTCAGGTCCGAGAATTGTTTTAGGGGTCAACTCCTCCTCTTCCATAGAGCGATCTCCTGATCGTCTCGTGAGAACATCTGCACGTTTGTTTTTTGATCCAGGACGAAACACAATTTTAAAATTCAACTCGGATAGTTCATTTGCCCAGCGAGCTTGTCGTCGATTTAAAATTTGTTTTGAAGCAAAAGTTGTAAGATTCGAATGGTCTGTGATTACTAGTAAGGGTTGAAGTAAATTCACAACATATGGGCGATACTGAACTAATGAGGCGACGATTGCAAGAAGCTCTTTATCACCAATCCCATAGTTGCGTTCTGCAGGTGTCAAATTTCGAGAAAAATATGCAATTGGATGAAGTAATTTTTTATCCGGATATTGAACGAATTGTGAAAGTATGCCTGAAATTGTTGAGTCTGATGCATCTGTCTCTAGTATAGTCTCCAAATCTGGATCAAAGTGTCGAAGAATTGGTGCCGTACAGAGAGCCTCTTTAAGGGATTCAAATGCTTCCTGTTGTTCTGATTTCCAAACAAAAGTCGAATTTTTCGAGAGTAAACTGGTAAGTGGTTTGATTCTGCGTGAATATCCCTCAATGAACTGTCGGTAAAAGTTAGCAAATCCAAGGAAAGATTGAAGTTCTTTTACACTGGTGGGGGAGCGCCACTCAGTAACTGCAGATACTTTTTTCGGATCCATGGAAATGCCCAAAGTGCCAACTACGAATCCCAAGAACGTTGTAGTGTCGGTGAAGAATTCACACTTTTCACCCTTAACATACAGGCCTGCTTTTAGTAAAGTTTCTAATATCAAGCGTACATGTTTTCTATGATCTTCTTTATTCTGGGCGTAAATCAAAATATCATCTAAGTAGACGACACAAAATCGATCTAGATACTGCCTCAAGGTATCATTTACAAATTGTTGGCAGGTCGCTGGAGCATTAGTGAGGCCAAATGGCATTACAAGATATTCAAATAGCCCATATCTAGTTCGAAAGGCTGTCAAATGTTCATCTCCCTGACGTATCCTTATTAAGTTGTAGGCCCCACGGAGATCAAGGCGAGTAAAGATTTTTGCAGCTTGTAATTGCCTAAGAGTCTCATCTATTAGGGGCAATGGGTACCGATTTTTTATAGTAATTTAATTAAGCCCTCTATAATCGACGCAAAATCGAAGTCCGCCGTCGGGTTTTCGCACAAATAATACTGGAGACGCAGAAGACGACGTAGAAGGACGGATAAAACCTTTCTTTTGGTTTCCATCTAGATACTTTGAAAGAGCTTCTAGTTCCAAGTTTGACATACTGTACATAGGACCAAATGGTGGTTTTTTGTCTTGTTCAATTTCGATGGCATGATCAATATACCTGTGCGGAGGTAATTTGTCTGCTTCTTTTTTCGTGAATAATGGTAGCAAATCGTGATATTCTAAGGGAACTACTTGTCGCAACTCTAAATCTTCCTCAGCTTCGGTTTTATCGGATTTTTCTAAGTGTGTTTTAACATCATTAAAAGAGACGGCAAAGATCTGAAGTTTATTTCGTTTTGCCAATTTGTTGAGAATAGGGAAAGAAACAGATGAAATGGAAATTGTGGAATCTAGATAAGTTGCAGGCTTTAATTTATTTGGTAATGAACAATTTGACAAACAAAATTTTGAAGTAAAAGAAACCAAATTTGAAGGCCAATCAATAGATGGATTGTGACGATCAAGCCAAGCTTTTCCCAAAATTATTGAATAATCTGAAAGTTTGGTGACTTGGAATAGTGCCCCCTCATGATGATCACCTAATAGTAACTCAAGCTTGATCTCATGAGTAATTGCGCCACCTGCAGACTCTCAACCATCGACAACTGTCAAACTTTCTGGATACTTTTTCCTGTATGGTTTCAAATTATTTTTAAAAAGAAAAGTCGGAGTCAACAAACAAAGACGCAGCGCCAGAATCAATCATAGCAGCCGTCGAGATGGAAGAATTAACAACAGCAGATACTACCAATGGTTTTCTATTACCCAAATTGTGACTTAAAGAGTGGACTGCGACAAAGTTATCGCTAGATGGTAGTCGCGCACCTTCTAGTTTTCCTAGTTTTTCTACTGATATAATATCGAATTTCCTAGAGTTTTATTTTCATCTGAACCAATTGTTGCAGTTGCGATATTATTTTTTGACTTTAATTTTTGACAGTTCTTTACCCAATGTCCAGGTGCACCGCAATACGTGCACAGATTATTAGCTCTCCTGTAGGCTTTGCGGGAGGCTGAGTCAAGTTCCATAGGGTCTCCTGTGATATAGTTAGGTGCAGAGTAGGATACTGGTGCCTTGTATTGTTCAACTGATATGGGTGCCTGACTCGACTTTGAAAACTGTGGAGGTACTGTTGTTAAACTTGTTCTTTGAGCTTCAGATCTTGATATCTTCTTTTCTCGTGCCCTTTCTTCTATTTGATTATCAAGTCTGATGCAAAGGGATGCGGATTCCGTAATAAGATTGGGTAAGTCTCTTCCAACTAACAAATCTTTAATTTCTTCTTTTAACCCACGACGGAAGTAGTGAATTTTTACGGCTTCTTCAGTCCAACTTAACTGCGCAATGAGTGTTACGAATTGCGAATAATAGGCTGAGCAGGAAGGGTTTTGGGTGAGTGTTTCAATTTCCCTTTCTGCCGTAGCATACTGTTCTGGGTCTGCAAACCCTGCTTTCAACCCATCAAGGAATTCAGTATATGACTTAAATATTACCTCACCAGTTAAATCGTCGATAAACGGTTCGAACTAGTCAAAAGCCGGACCTCGAAGAAAAGAGGTGGCGAAACTAATTTTAGCTTTATCAGTCCCAAATTTACTAGAATTTGCTCCAAAGCAGAGCGCAAGCTGCGTGACAAATGACTTAAAGTCTGATCGATTTCCTTTGAATTCCTCTGGCTTATTACCTTCGGGAGATGAATATGATACAACCGTTTCTTTTGGCTCAAGTTTGAGCTCCATACCGAGCGAGAAATAGGTTAGTAGAACAAGCTGCTGGTTCTCATCTAGAGCATTCGGGATCTTTGGACCCTTAATTTCCGGGTGATTTGCTGCTTGTTTGCCTCGAGTATAAGCTTGGGTGCAAAGAATTCGGACTCTAAGGGGTGTTGCATCAAGCATCAGTGTCGAAACAGTTAGTGGTTGTGTTATAATGTGATTTAAAAGTTTAGCCATAGTTGCCCAGTCATCGACACTAGATTAACTTTCTGAAGACATTTTTAATATATATTTTTTATTGACTTGACAGCTTAGAGTCTACTATGGTGAGCTTAGCAAAGTGTTATGAATCGTATCTGCTTGAAAGTCGAAGCCAGAAAGCAGTAGAGGTTAAGCTGAAAAAACTCACCATAAATAAAGATAATAGACATAACTTATTTAACACACATCTTCCAGCACCCTCGCCTCAAAAATCGCAATCCTTAATACCAACAAACAACAGTCCCACCTCTATTTTAGATCTAGATCCTCTCGGATACAGTAATAGTAGCCCTTCATCAAATGACACTACAATTTTTAGTCCTAACTAAACTCTTGATATCTCTAGTTGTCCCTGTTATGATATAAGTAAAAATCATCCCATTAACCCGTCGTGGCCTAACTTCGCCGCTTTTAACACCCACATTATATCAACCCCCAAAGCCGATGAAAGCTTATTCTCATTTTTAATTGACATTGTTTCCGACCATTTAACCTAAATTCAAACTGTTCAATGGTTAAAATCTGAAATTACATTTCTTCAACAACAACAACTATCCTTCGAAAATACCCAGTCTGCCTTGCGAGACCTAAGAAACGTAGCCCAAAAAAAAAGACCAACAAATACTAATTTTAAAAAAAGAAATTGAAAAAGCTAGAGATGAATCGTTGCTATATAAAAAACAATGCACAAAACTAGAATCTGATTTAGAGGAGAAAAATAAAGAACTTGTTGTCATTCGGGAATCATACCAAACTCCTTTTCCTGAAGATACGATGAACACTACTGATGCCCACCATGCAGATATTGCGTCAGCACCAAACTTTTGTCAACATAATACTCTCCAAATGCACACTCAGCGTGTTGTTTCCCACTTTTTCCCTCCAAATTACTCTCACCAATATCGCCAGCAAGGCTGGGACCCATCTGAGAAATTCTCTGGTGCTAATCCAGAAAAGTATGCCATTTGGCATTATGAGATCGACCAGAAATTTGAAGGCGACTTCTTCTTCTTTGAAAATGACCAGAAGAAAATTGCCTACGCGCGTGCGCAACTTTGTGCTGATCTATTTATCCATATGAGTAATTGGAAACTCACCACCCTAATTTCTGATCAGTCCTTGGGCAATTTCTTTCCTGAAATTGAATTTTTTTCTGGAGCGGTTAACTTAGACGAAATCGCTCGCTCAGAACTCCTCAAAATTAAGCAGAAACCGGGTGAGAAAATTACACAATTTTACCAACGAATTGCCGTTTTATGGACTTGCGCCCAATACCCAGAATCTGACAGGGTCCGAAGCTTCATTCACTCAGTTCACCCTTCTCTTTCCCGAACTATTTTGCATATAAAAGTTTTGAGAACGGAAGATGTACTTGAAGCTCTCCGAACCGTGGAGATTAATAAACTAGGTGTTGAATCTCACCAACCTCGTTTAAACAACGACTCTTCACAAAAACAGAAATCGTTCCAATCTAATTTTCCTAAAAATCAAAGCGGGCATCTTAATATTCGTAACTTTAGTGAGCCAAAACCATTTAAAAAACCGTCCCACACAAAACCTACCGGGTGGACTGGCCCGTGGTATTCTCCTATAGAAAATCCACCGAAGCTTCAACCTGGCGAAGCTGATTTACTAATTCAGCAACTACGTTGCCTCCGATGTAGAGGTTCTGGTGACATTGCTGGTGATGTTTTAGTTTGTCCAAAATCTAGTAGCGAAAATAACACGAAAAAGGTCAACCTGCTGGATATTGAAATTCCATATGATTCTGATGATTCTGATGATTCAGATAATTAGACCAGACCTAGAGAATAGCCGCTCTCTAGGCACAAACTCTGTTTGGTTATCGTCTGTTCTCTCTGCCTCCAATCTTAAATCTACTGTAAATAAATTCGAAAGCTCAGCCTGTAATATAGAAACACCGTGTGTAGGCAACCATTTAGTTTTTAATTGTTTAATTAACAACATTTCTGCAAAGCTTTTAGTAGATGGTGGTGCTGAAGTGAACGCTATAGACGAATCCTTCTTGCGCAAATATAAAATCCCTTCATATGAACTTCATAAGCCTATTAAACTCCTTAATGCTGACAACTCCCTAAACTCTCTCTTAACTCACGCAGCCTCTATTACCCTTGACATTGAAGCTCACCGAAATGATATTTCTTGTTATGTCACCAAAATTCCACGTTATTCGCTGATTCTTGGAGATCCATGGCTTGCGAATCATGATGCTATATTAAACCACAAAGATCGCAGTATTTCCCTATCTTCTAGCAGCTGTCACCACGCGGGTTGTCTACTCTCAGATAAGTCAGTGAAAGCCTATGCACTTGATGCTCCTATATCAAATTTTAAAAAATCATTACCATAGCCTATTGATGCTGCTACATTCTTTCAACTAAGTCAAAAAAAGGGAAGTCAGTCTGGTATCATATTTCCTAATGCATTTCAATCACATTC
>QVIK01001088.1:0-12306 GCA_003957845.1 Oidium heveae | reverse complement strand
AAGCAGATGGCTGGAGACCTATTTCTCTACTCTCATGTGTTGGGAAGGGATTGGAAAGAGTAATTGCCAAGAGAATGTCATACCTCGCAATGACTTCAGATACAGTGGGACGACAACAATTTGGAGCTCTTCCAAAACGATCAGCCAACGATCTAGTCTCTTGCATTGTACATGATATCGAGGAGACTCGCTGTCAAGGCTGGGCTTCAACGTTGATAGCGTTAGATATACAAGGTGCTTTTGACTCAGTACTTCACAACCGACTCTGGTGGAGGATGCAAGCTCAGGGCTGGCCCGATATGATCCTTCGATGGACACGCTCTTTTCTGATGAATCGAAGTGTGCAAGTCAGATATCCTGGAGGAGTAACAAGCCCAAAAGGATTAGTGTGTGGGGTTCCTCAAGGATCCCCGATATCTCCTCTTTTGTTTCTCCTATATATGGCAGAGCCTATGCGCAGTGGAAATTCAAGGGCACGTTTTAGCTACGCGGATGATCTCGGAATTCTGGGTATTGGGCGTACCATTGCGGAGTCTGCAATTGCGGCAGAGCAAGAAGTAGACAGTTTGCTGAGATGGGCTAATAATAATGCGGTGTCATTTGACCCGAGGAAAACAGAAGTTATTCAATTTAACGGACGCCATAGAGAGGACCCCGTTAGTGTTCGAGTTAACGATGTTTTAGTAGAGCCCGTTGAGCGTATTCGTTGGCTGGGAATACACATTGACCATAGACTGACATTTAGACACCATGTGGAGATATGGTGCGCTAAGGCGCTTGATACAGCTAACCACATGCGGAGACTAACTCCAGTAAATCGTGGAGCTGCTCCAGGTCCCCTAGTGCAGGCAGTTGAAGCTTGTATCTTATCCGTTGCAACATATGGTGCAGATGTATGGTGGCCTGGTATAACCCGTCCGACGGCACGAGGATATGTGACTCCTCCCACCACTTATCACTGCAGGCTGATCGATAAAGTTGTACATCTTGCACTAAGATCTGCGCTCCCAGTATGGAGAACAACACCAAATGTGGTGCTCCACAGAGAAAGCGGTATTCCACCTGCTCGAATCATGCTAGAAAGCAACCGTCTGAGACTTGCTGTCCGGATCAATTCACTTGATGATCGTCATCCCCTACGAAGTCGAGCATGTGTTTGTCCAAATATTGGGACTCTTAAATATAAGCGAAAGCCTAAACTATCAAAAAGGCCAGAAACTCAAATGTCCCGGATTCAGCGGTGTTATGCTCAGCTCCCTCCAGCTGAAGCTGCTGAACCTCTTTCAGCGCCAGTTTATACTGATAATTTGGGAACAAAATCTGAAGGAGTAGAAGCGCATGTACAATGGGTTAAGACAATCTCTGCCGAAGATATATGTGCTTTCTCGGATGGCTCATCTGAGGGACATGGACGGTCTTCTTGGGGCTTTGTTCTCCAACGTAATGGTAGAACTTTCCATAAAGATCAGGGCATCCTACATGGAGGAGAGGTGTATGATGCAGAATTAATGGGAGCAACGATGGCACTTCTGGCAGCAATTCAAGTCAGAAAAAGTAATGAAAAGATATTTATTTTAGTTGATAACAAAGCAGCGGTCAGAGCCCTTCAAACGGGTCAGACGTCTTCGTGCATTAAACTAACCCAGGCATTTTTCAATGTCATAACAAAAACTAACGCGGAGGTCAGGTGGGTACCAGGCCACTCAAAAATTAGGGGAAATGAGGAAGCAGATGCAGCAGCACGTCTAGCATTGAAGTCACTCCCAAACCGCCAAACGGAACCAGGACGTATCACTCTTGCATATTTGCGTCGTTTGATGTTTCAACGTCGCCAAAACTTGGTGAACGAGTGGTGGTCTAATGTTTGTCCAGATAGGTATCGGGATCTAGACTTACAAATGCGCCGTCGGAAGCCACCAGAACTAGCCCTTCCCCGACGATTATTACATAAATTAATTGCAGCTCGAACAGGTCATGGAGATTTTGCAGCTTACCACCGTCGTTTCCACCATAGTGATGCAAATTTAGAATGCACATGTGGACTAGAAACCTCACCCACACACTTCATTCGTTGTCGTCAATACGCTACGCAAGTACGCAGGCTTAGAAAGGGAGCTTCTATGGGAGACTTTATCAGCCAACTTCTCGGACCTAAGTTTCTCGACAAGTTTCTAGAATTTACGCAGAAAACAGGTTGTTTTAAGAATCTGTGAGCACACCGTACCTCTGCTGTATGCGAGAGTCGGAGATTTGAGCTATTCAATTTTTAAGAATTGTAGGGATGAATTAGTGTGAGGAATGCTAGCTCAGCTCATAAAATTATTTTCTTTTGTTTTTCTTTTCAATATCCTAGCTTAATATGTACATAATATTATGTCATGAGTGATGAGTGGGAGAAGTGATGAGAACGAGTGGGGTATGTCGTCAGACATAATCCCTGCCGGCTCCATCGGTCCTAGATCCTAAGGATAGAGGGCGTCAGCCTAGGACCTTAAATTAAATAAATAAAATAAATAAATTCCTCCCCTAAGTCTGTCCAGGGTCAATTTATAACGATTGGAATAGGAAACTTTCATTCTTACCTGAAGGCTTTTTCCTCATCATATCTAAGTACGTCTCACTTAGAATTCTGCAATTCAAAACAAGCTTTTAAGAAGGCTCTTGATTTAATTAAGCATTTATGCTATCCATTATATTTGTTATCTTTTGATTAAGTTCGCGGCTACCTAATAAGCAAGATAACTTGTGGTTTCTTGCTGCTAAATCACCAACTCGATACTTGTCTTAAAAATGCAGAAAACTGTTGAAAAAAATATGAGCAGCTCTTTATTGTTAAAGCCTCGAACACATTACCCCAAATTCTAATAAAGAACGGCCTAGAAACGCTCAAGTAACATCTTTAATTCTGGCTTTTCTCCACGCTCAAGTTTAAGCTGTAGCCATAAAAATTCATGCATAAAATGTGAAATTTTGAAAGTAAACAAATATTAATGCTCCTCAATCTAAGAGTAAACAAATCTAGTCTTCTAATATTTGAACTATCCAATTTATTGTATACTATATTAAAAAGATGTAAGCTTTTAAGAATTAGATATACTTTATCATATATTTGACAATGTAAATAAAAAAACCCTTTAAAACTTCTCTTTTTCACTACCAAATCCTCAAAATCGTACTTGTTCTGCAATTTGCCATAGGAGAGTAGAATCATCAGCAACAACTTTAACGAATTTGAATGTGATGTTGAGTGCGAGCATGACGATGATTATGACATTCATGATCTATTTCCTCCACATAGGGATGGCATATATATAACACCCGGGAAGAAGCCCATAATCTCTGCTGGGACTGGATAAGGACTTACGGCTACAGCTTATGTATCAAGTTCTCTTCCAGATTACGAGATAAGATTACAGTACGCCAAAAAGAACTGGTATGCGATCTTGAGGTCAGATATGAGTTTAAAGGGCAAATACGTGAGCACGAATTTCTAAAACGGCTGTGATTTCAAGTTCACTATCGATCACAAGGCCGGGAGCTACTACATCAAAACCCATAACCGACACCATGGAAGCCTTGAAGCTTCTAGGTCTGCTTTTAAGGACATAATCCATCGCCGAAGAGATGAACCCTCCAGGAATCTCATTCGTGCGCATATCAAAGCTGATGCGCCGACGAAAAATATTCTTACAGGACTTCTACAAGTAACAAGGTCAACAAATATCACTTCAAAGGATATTTATAATGAAAAGCGAACGTGGAGGCAATGGTAACTATATGGACATACACTGATTGAAGAGCCATCAGAGCCATCTCGCCTGAAAGGCTGGCCAAGAAAGGAATCGCGCATTTTGTCTGCTTTTGAAGCCTAAGCACCAGACAAAAAGAAGCTATCTAACACTACGCCGTATCTTGCTTAAGTTGAGGAGACGAGTATGATGGATATTGAATCCGAAGTTAGTAATCCTAATAACAGTGATGATAGTAACAGCCTAACTCACAAAATATAGTCCTGACGATCCATGCGCCACGCATTCGGAGCTTATGTTGCAAAAGCATTGACTGATAATTATGATAATGAAGTGGAGTTTTAGATCTAAAACAAACTGTATCCCATTGCCATCAATTTTTCTTATTAGATACTTATGAAAATGATTTTTCATAGATCAGAGAATTGCGCAACTTATTAAAATTCTGTGCACGCACGCACGATGAACATTTAAAACATTAAATACCGAGAAATCCCCCCAAAAATTAATCGAAATATGATAAACCAGGCATAACCAAAATAATTTTTTCTATGTGCTTAGCGAGGTTATGTACTGACATATGCGCTTATCGTACTGGAAAATACCCATGTAGCGTCCACCGAGCAATTCCCTTGTTCAAATGGTAGATATTTAGTGGGTAGTTTTAATGACACATCACACTATGATTCCATTACTTAATATCACGTTAAGTCCAAGTACCTACTATCCGTCCTACCCTATGTCGGCCAACGTGCATTAGTTTTTGTTACTAGCCTAATTTGAACTACGCTCTCCACATTTAAAGAATATTTTAGAATCCAAAGGGGGTGGTTATATAGATTCAGCTGCTGAACTTCCCTGGTAATACGTTATCTCCATCCATCAACTTTTTACCCAATTAGGAATAGACCCATGTGACTTCCCAATTCGAACTTGAAAATTTGCGCTGAATTTCGACCTGACCCCTCGTCGGCTAGCGCTTTACCCAATTGAGAATCAATGCATGTTACTTTCCTATTTGATTCTGAACTGGCTCCAGGAGGGTTTCATTCATTGGCACTTAGATGTACTGTTTAATAATTGAAAAATATTTTTTTTTCTATGTAGAGAGAGAGACAGAGAGAGAGAGAGAGGGGAAGATATTCGAACTGTCACGTCTCGTTTAGATTAGTAAGAATTGCATTAAACCTTTTCAAATTTCTATTTAAATTTATGTAAAATATTATTATTAGAACTAGCTGTCAACTTGCAGAAGATTTCCTTTTTATTTTTTGAATGCCTATACAGTATAAGTCAATTCATTTCTGGTAAGAATTTTTAAAAGTCAGTCATGTTTTTTAGTTGAGAGATTCGGTAAGTTGAATATGACAGTTGAGAAAAATAAATTGAACAAAAGACTCATATTTAAAAATAAAGTACACTAAAATTTTAGCATGTTGATAACATAAAAAACGATACGATCTTGAGAATAAGGAAGTAGCAATCATTGAAAAAATAGCTGGTTGGTTTGTATTTGATAATTTCAATTTAATGTTAGGATTGTTAAAATTTGTTAGATTAGTGTGCAGATCATGCTTTAGCGAAGGTCATACATTTGGAGTAACATAATTCCGTAAAGAGATTAAGTACTCGGGCTGCCCCTATTGCTAGGGATGATATACTCTTTCCAATCCAACGATTGTTTCTTACATAACCATATATAGATTACATATTATAATATATATATATAGCTTCCAAATCTTAATAAAATTTGTGTTATTGTTTTTGAAATCTAAGGCGCTGGCCGACAAGGGGTCAGAACGAGATTCAGCGCAGATTTTCAAGTTCGAATTGGGAAGTCCCATGGGTCGATTCCCAATTGGGTAAAGCGTTAGTGAATTAGATATTTTATAAATTTACCCTCTGGAATTTATATAGCATGTTTTTTGTGGATTTCTATTGGTTTGATGATCTAAGACAAACTAACCAAAATAATGGAACTAATGCACGTTGGCCGACATAGGGTAGGACGGATAGTGGGTACTTGGACTTAGCCATTCATTGTAGATTTGAGCAAAATACATGTTGGATTTATTGTTCTGAAGAAACAAAAATCGATTACACATTTTCACGACTAATAGACACGCTGACCCTATTTATTACCTCGAAATCTTACTCACCGAGCGATAGCACCAACTGCTTGAGATAAATCGATAAATTTGAGACTCCCATTTTGAAAATTCATCCCAATTTTTTTTTTTTTTTTGAAGGAAGATATAGGGATTGTTTATGTATGTAGAAAAGAATTATATTATAGATTGGATGAATTATACAGAAGAAATAGTCTCATCTTGTGCGATCATTACGCAGCAAAGTAATATATAATCAATTTTTTTTTTTTTTTTTTCAAATGCATTTGAATTTTATCCTTATAATCAACACTACAAAACGCATTCTTTTTCGAATAAATAAAGAAACATAAATGTTTGATTTTCTGGCTGTGATGGTATTTTTTCTTTCCCTAAATTTGATTTAAAAATAAAGAACTTTGAAAAATATTACAAAATGATGAATATTGACGGGATTTCAATGATCACTGTCCACAAGGTACTCAAGATTTCCAAGACTCATCTATGCCAAGTAAAAACGAACAACCCATGAGTCGTAAGAATTGCGAAGGTGGAAAAAATAATAATCTTATGATAGATTTAATATAATGTCTAATTTCAAAAGCAATTCAAAAGAAACTCAGATTAATATATGCTTAATTATTTTTAATATTAAACTCGCGGAATTTACGTTTTCTAGCTTCGTAAACCCTCACGCCAGCGACAATCTATTTACTAGGAGTTTTTTTGTCAAAAAGTTTCATTTTCTCAAATCCTGTTCATAACAGATGAAAAAACTGAGATGCGACTTTGGGTACATTTCTTGATCTTGCACAGTCAGCTTATCCACATCTTTGCGTTTCCCCCGGACCCGGTTCAGTTGTCATTACAGGTTCACCACGACCAAAAGGGTTATGAGTGCGGGAACGTTTTCTTCACTGATAATGAGATTAACGATGCTCTATCGGCAGCTCGATCTTTTATGGATAGAGGGTATCAGTATCCTCAAAAATACCAAGGCAAACTTTATTTTGAATCAAACCTTGAAGAATACTTCCTTTATCCTATAAGAAAAGGGTCGATATATCAATCTCATAATAAAGGTGTTTCTCAAATGGCCCCTTTTTTCTTCTTACTCTCACTAATTCAATAGACGTAAGGACCGTTTTTCGTGTTGTATTTACTAGAAATAGCGATTGGGCAGTAGGTGTGATTTCTAAAATTACAAATGGTTATTATACCAAATGTACCCAGAGAGGGAGTGCGCACATAGGGTCATCAGAATTGGTGTCAGAAATCCCAAATGGCTATCTTTGTGGCCATGAATTTTTCGCCGACGACATCCTTCAGAAAAGTCTTGCCCTATCCAATGCTAAGACTGAAGACAACCCAAAATATCCTTGTGCCTACGTTGGACGTCTGTATCCAGATCATAGTGGACTTCTGATGTGGCCAATCTTGAGAGAAAAAGTCTTGTATACACATGGGACAGGTAATCATATTAATTCTTTGCCCACTTAAGGTCGAAATGAACACTGAATTCAAATTTAGCGCATATTGGACCGTATTTCTTAATTTTGAACAAAGAGAGAGAATTAGTAGACGTTGTTATGAGGGGATTCGGCAAAAACATTCTGAGATGTATACCGTCAAGAAAGGCCCCAAAAGCACCAGTGACAGACCAGTATAGCAAGCTTTTCGTGCCACCCCCAAGGTCTGGATATATTTGCGGCAAAAGAACTTTCGATGATGAAGTCCTTCAACAGAACGCAGAAATTGCCAGAAACCAAGCCGCCAAGGCAATTAAAGGCACTTTTCCGATAGAATATTCTGGGTCCCCTTTCGACCGGCGATGTTTGGTCTGGCCCTTGTTGCAAGATGGACGTTTATTCAAAAGCGGTATACTGTTTTTCATCCTTACTACGCCTTCCACCAAAAAGAATATTGCATTAACCATTTATTAGGGAATAGCGGACCATACCGTTTGATTCTTACACCACAATATGAAGTAATGAATGTTGCAATTTATTTCAATGGTAAATATAAGGCCTGTGAAAGAAATACAATAACAGCAAATAAAAATCATGACACAAGCAGTTATTATTGTTATAAGAAAAAATTTACCTACGAGCAGCTTCTCAGAGCTGCTGATGAAGCTTGCGTGAGGATGAATTCTTTGAAAAGACACTTTTACCCAGCGACTTATAGTGGGCCGGATTTCGTGAAAAAGGGACCTTATTTAACTTACCCAGTCATTGGGACGGAAATGTTCAAATTTCGTAAGCTCCATATTCAAATGCTGACAGATAAATTTGCATGCTGACATAAGCTAATGCAAACAATAGATCCCGGACTACATCGCGTTGTGGTGAATGCGGACTGTGAGATTGTTGGCGCACTTACCACGCTGAAAATAATTAACGGACACACATTTATTAAGAAATTGGTGAAATGTCATAGATTAGCCGACGGCCCAGTGCCATCCAACTTTTTTTATAACAATGCTGAGGCTATATCCGAGTTTTAACGAGAGAAGTGCGTTTTAATGGAATAGTGATGGAACACTCGAGCTTCTCAATTGCTTGCTCTAATCTCATCAGCTCTATATAGCCAAGGTGATCTGGCAGATTGCTGAACTAACAGCAGCACGGTAATCCCATACTCCTTTCCCAATCCAGAAGATTACCCTTGATCAAGCACACCCTCAAATGGTATAACTTCTTCCCTAAGCTTGGATTAGCTTCAAGAAGTTTTTCGAAACCCTAGTGTTGCCGGTCAATTTTGGGTCTGAGTTTTTCCCACATTGTGAAAGATCACCATCGTAAACTCTTGGAGCCCATGATTTATTATGTGATGCTCATAGTTAACAGCTGGGCCCAATGAAGTTACCCTGTAAATTTGTAAAACACAACTCAATTCAATTTGGTTGAAAATCTAGTCCTATATGAATAAACTGAGCACTGCTACATATATCTGTGGCGTAAGTACTTTAAATTATTGAGTCTTGGTCGGTATTATTGGGTAAAAAGAGGTGTTAAAAAGAGAAAAAATGACATTGTTAGGTCTTACACATGTCACATACACCTAACTCGATTGGGAATAAACTATCAGAAATTGCCAAATTAGGATTTAACATGCATGCAAATTAGTACCGAGTGATACATTTATTTTGTTAACAACCGAGTTACTATTACTACAAATGAATGGGAAATTCAAACAATAGAAGAAAATCACTATCATGGACTTCTAGCTACTCTCTAAGCGGCACCGGTTTTTCGTTGCAAAGCACACACTGATGAAAAAATTGAATAGATCATTAATGTGTCAAATGCTGGGCCATCTCCATCGCAAATAATAACTTTTCTTCGAGAGAAGAGCCCTTACCAAACTTTAATCGCCTCATATATCTCCAATCTTATTCAGAAAACGAATCGGCAGATACTAGAGGGAAGGAGTCCTGTTCAATTGCTTCCATGAACAGCTTGAAAAAGAGGGATTCATTTTCGATTATCATCATGACGTAGATGGCTCCATTGATCGACTACTTTATATTCATCCTATTAATCTTGCTCTATTAAAAGACAATCCTGATATTATCTATATGGAAAGCACATATAAAACAAATCGATTTAAATACCGATGTTGCATATCGGTGCAGTGATTCCAAATAACTTGATGATTTCTGTTAGAATTTGTTTTCTACGTTGTGAGAAGACGGAGGACTATAGATGGGCGATAGAGAACTTGGGAGCTGCGATAAATACTAATAGTATAGAGCTTCCATCAGTGCTTGTCACGGGTCGGGAAATAGCTTTACTGGGTCCTCTACAACATCATTTTTCTGAATCGTGTCACATCTTATGCCAATGGCATGTCAACCAAAACGTCCGCCTCCAATACGAAAAGGGATTTTCTATAGCCAGAGAAATAGCATAGTGTGCACCACCCTAAGCACGAAGCCTTTTATGAAGCCTGGATTCATGTGATTTCGGCTCCTACATCTGACCTATACGCTGCTATATTAAAATTAGTCGCAACTAACAAGCTCGATAGCCAAAGAAATGGAAGTGATGCAATAAGAAACGGTGAAAAGATCTCTATATATAAAATCGCTAGTATATCGTTATCTACTGCCACGAACTGTTTCCACCAATTTATACACCAAATAGTGCCTAGTCTCAAGTCCTTAGGCAACCACTACTAATGCAATGCAATGTGTATCTCCGAAATCCAATTACCAAATCCATGCTAATAGATTTACGTAAGCTTAATAGCCTTGCTGACATAATGTAGGTGTTAGCTTAACTTCGATAACTTAGCTAACGCCTGACAAGCTCTGAACCATAATTCCAATATGCTAGGCTTCAAGCGTTTAGGAACTTGGAGTTTCCTCGTCAAGCCATAAACTATTGCATTAATGCCTGGTTAAATTTGGTGGAAAACTGGTCTCTTGCTACGTGGAAGATATTTCTCGTCTTCGTAATCGAAATACAAGT
Source organism: Oidium heveae (assembly GCA_003957845.1). NCBI lineage: Eukaryota > Fungi > Ascomycota > Leotiomycetes > Helotiales > Erysiphaceae > Oidium > Oidium heveae. The sequence continues at coordinate 1,974 of QVIK01001088.1, read as the reverse complement.
CGACTCGGAGGGATGCACCGTTATTTAAAGGATACAAGAAGCTTACGAAGTATTAATCTTGGTATGAGAAGCCCTGTACTTGGTTTGTTGAGAATTCAAAATTTGATATTTTAAATGACTACAGATTTTCAGCGAATCCCTTAGTGCATACGCTAGCAAAGTTTAACCGACTCCAATCATATATAAAACTGCCGTGCTAGTGTAGTGGTATTGTCGAGCTGCAATTAGTCGATCTGCGCTTAATTGTATCGAGATAGATCAAAGTGACATAACGTGTTTTGGTACATTGGCTCCTAACAGTTTTGTGTATAAGTATCCGGCAGGATGCTTATTGATATAGAATAAATTAAAATATGTACTTCTTACAATTGAATAAAATGCAACACTTACTCTACTAAATAAATTCCTATCTATAAACCTCATCCTCATTTACTAGTATCGTGGTCAAACGACCAGGACTGATTCGCAGATAAAAATTAAGTTACTTCTATTTAATACTATAAGTTTTACAACTTATATTAAATCAAGTTCTAATCCTTTACTTAAAATCAAGATCATACCATCTTGATTTAACTTAATAAGTCGCGATGAGCACCTTAGCACCTCCTCTTGAAATTGCTTACCAGTCATTGGAAGAAGCAAGAGATGCAGTCAATACTCATGCCTTGGCAGAAGGTTATGCACTGACAGTCATGCATAACAGGACAGTCAGGAACAAAAAAATGGTTCAATCAAAGCTATTATACTTCATTGCTCTAAAGGTAGACGGATGAGCTCTAGCACTTCTACTGGATGTCTATTCACAGCAAGTATGCGCCAACAAGGGAATTGTTGGAAAGTACAAGTAGACGACGGAGAGCACAATTGTCGGGAAATAAGCCCATGGTCACGTGCGTACGCGTAGCAACTAAAGTTAGTTTTCATGTAAATAGAAAGATATAGGAAAAAGATAGAAAAATATATATATATACATGAATAAAAAGGGTAATTTCTGGTTTCTGTTGGCAATCACCGTTGATGTGGCAGTGGCGCAATAAAATTAGGTAATAATGGACCAATCAATGAAGGGGTGAGTGGAAATTAATAGCTCACAATAACTGTAAGATGTAAAGACATGTTGAATTATTTGAGTATGCTAATTAGCTATATATATGTACATGTCATGTGCTAAGTGGTGTTTCCTTTTTACACCCACCTTAAGTCTGCATGTTTAAATCTATTCTAATTTGGGAACAAAATGTGTTATGTTTTATTCGTTGAAGTGCTTTGGTTAATCCATCAGCTTTACAGTGATTTGTGGGTATATATTTTAGTTTAATTAAATTATTCTGTGTTGCTTCTCGTACAGTTTCTTCTCTCATAAGGAAGTGACGGTTTCTGGCGGTTATTTTGGTAGAGTTTGCGGTGAGAAGTGCGGCTGTGTTATCAATTTCTGTTAAAATAGGTTTACTTTCAAGCTCAAAGAGTTCATCGTATAATCGTCGAAGCCATTGAGCAGCAATTGCTAGCTCGGTTAATGCAGCATATTCAGCCTCACATTTACTTTGAGCCGTTAATGATTGCTTGTTTGACCACCATGCAATGGAGGAATCATTTATAAGAAACATAACACCTGAGGTGCCTTTGGAGGTGTTGTATNATCCAATATCTATAACTTATCCACTTTTACTGTTTCCACTAGGTCAGCATAATTGCCTACTGATACCCACCCAGCTCATAATCTACAACAGGTTATGAGCCCGGGCATTTCCGCGCAGCAATAGTAACGCTAACCAAATGGCAAACGACCACAGTAAAATTGTTCTCGGTACAGGCGTATCATTCCAATTATGGAAGTCAAGCCTGCAGGCGAAATTGGCACGGCGCAATGTGTTTGGTCATGCTTTTCATAACATACCTGGCATACGTCCTATGCCATCACCAATAACACCTACTGTCTCTGATGATGACCTAACCGGTCAAGATAAGTCCAAT
>QVIK01001087.1:0-12326 GCA_003957845.1 Oidium heveae | reverse complement strand
CTATTTACGTCTAAATGTTTATATACATAGGTTATTCATATCCCTGTCAATATATGACTAAGCAGTTTACACTTGTGGCTGTCCAAACAATAAAAAAAAAATAAAAAATTTGACTCTATTTAGGTCCAAATGGAAATATTCTAGACCTCTTTAAATTTTGTATTTATCAGTTCGGACACTAATTTAAATACAAAACGTCATCTTTACTTTGGGTTTGGTTCTTTGCAGCTACAGAAAGGTCAAAGAAAGCTTCGGGTTGACATATTAAAGCAATGTAGACCCCGCGTGCTCGTTGTTCAACATATCTTTTACTCATGTCTAGACAGTTAAAATTAATCTGCTCAAGCTCTTTCCTTGACTCTTTTGACGTGACACTATCGTTTCCCCTATTTATCTCAAGGTACATCCATTGAAGTTTAATAATATTTCAGGAGTTAATTCTTGTCTAGGCTTAGCATTAAATTTAGCCTTTGATAATTCATCTTCTAATGATGCAAATTTTGTGTCTGATGATATCATGATATCAATTGTCTGCATGCCTACAATAGCAAATTTATCTTTCGAACTTGTTAATAATAAATAGGGATTAAATTTAGATGTTGCCATATATAATTTGTCTTTGTGGTGTTTACTGTACGTGGCCCACCAGTGAGTTCTGGTCTTAGCAATGCCGTGTAGAGTTTTTATGATTACTATTATTTTTCCGAGATAAAAGTACTTAATCTCGACGGGTGGTTCAACTAATATCACTCGATTAAGTTTTGTTATAGACTAGGTATAGGCTTGGGAAATGTCACGAAGCCATAATCCCATTTGATTTTTGAATTAAGTAGGGGTAAGAGTAATGATTGTTCGCTGACTTGCCCTTTGTATAGTAGGCGACTGTATCAGTATAATCTCCTCGTCTTTATCATTGTAACCTTGAATTATTTGTCAAGATTTTTTATATGGTTCACCAGTGCCCTTACCCTTAACTTCTCTGATGATTTTTGATGTAAAGATGCAAGCATTGTCATGCTTTTCTGCATCGTCATCTTCAAATTTGAAAACGCCTCTGCTTATATGACTTTCGATCTCTTGCTTGTCGAATTTTTCATGTGGCTGTTCTACTGTAGAAATTTTACCTTCTTTTCGCAGTTTAAGGCAGGTTCATAATCTGGATTTCTCTTTTGCTGTGAAAAAAGAAGCAATAATTTCATGCTCTTTTGTAGTAGCATAAAAAGATAAGTCATCGAGATTATCTCGCGTTAGAAAGGTATTTGGAGTTTCCCATGGTTGTCTGCTGTAAGATTGGCGTTGGGGAGTCGAATGGTGATAGGAAGCATATTGTGATGGAGTTTCTTTTTGTGATATTTACATATCGGTGTTATCGAGTTTACTTGTTGAATTATTTATATAATGGCGTTTTATCACTGTTGTACAAAAATTTGAAAGCCCATAAGGCATCTGAACAGTGTAGGATTCCCCTCGAAGTGCAATGAATTTAAATGGACCTGTCCATTTTTTCTATTTCGCGCCAGACGTGTACGTCGGATAGGTGGGGTAAATTATCTATAAATCTTATGTCTGGACCATTTCTTGTTGCGAGGGTATTTTTAATTTGACGTTCGGCATACAGACGCCGTAGCTGTTTAGTAGCCTTACGAATTACTTCAGCCCTAATTTTAATGGAAGACGAAGAAGACAAATCAGCTAATATCCTTGGATATGCGCCAAAAACTAGCAGGGTTAGGACTATCTCGTCCGGGCCAGCAGTATCATTGGCAGTTTTGACTGCCATTTACAAGATAACGGCTGAGGCTATGTCACCTTGAAGCTCTTCTTTTATAAATCCTACAGCTAAATCTGAGCAGCTTCAACACCAGAACGTGCCACATTGGCTAAAAAGTTCTGAAACATAGTAGCGGCAGCTAAGTGAGAACATTGGAAAAGAAAAGTCGAGGCAATTAACACCTCGCCAGGAGTTTACAAAATGATACAATGGAAAAGGCCACGAAAAGCTAAGGTGCCTCCCCCACTGATAATAGATGGACGGATCATTTCAGAGCAGAAAGAACGCGCTACAATCCTTCGAGATGTACTGTTGGCACGCTTCGATGAATCAGACGATTTACCTCTTTGTATAGAGCAATCAAACGCCACAATACCCTGGATAGAAGAACTAACATATGAAGAAGTCCGTATATGCACAATTGGATACGTCAGTAAATCGCCGCGGCCGGATGATACTACTGAGGAACTACTAACAACTGCTTGGGGCACAATCGGCCCATACATCATCCAACTCTTTCGCGCATGTCTCAAACTCGGCACTCATCCGGCCTGTTTTAAGTTAGCTGAGGTAGTTCTTACAAAAGAAAAATGGGCGGGATCCATCGACTGTAAAAGCCTGAAGGCCAATTTCTCTTCTATCATGCACAGGAAAGGGTTTGGAAAGAGCTTTACCCAAGCCTATGTTACACTTAGCAATCGTCCAGGAAATTGTTGGATCTCAGCAATTCGGCGCTTTGCCAAAGAGATAAGCAACAGATCTTGTCTCATGTGTAGTATATGATATAGAAGAAGCTCAATCGCAAGGATGGACTTCCACTTTTGTAACACTAGATGTACAAGGAGCATTCGATGCTGTTTTCCATAACATACTGATATGGCGAATGAAATCACGAGGATGACCAGACGATGTTCTTGGTTGGACAAAGTCGTTTCTTTCTAATAGACGCGTGCAAGTTCGGATTACTGGAGGGCTGACAAGTCAGAGAGAATAATCTTGCGGTTTACCCCAGGGGTCACCTATATCATGCTTATTATTCTTATTATACATGGCAGAACCAATGCAGGGAGGAAGCCATGGGAAGCGTTTCAGTTACGCAGACGATATCGGGATTCTTGGTATTGGTAAAACTATTGCCCTTTCAGTGGAAGCAGTACAGAGTGAGGTGGACGATCGCTAAATTGAGCTCAACAGAATGCGGTCGCTTTTGATGTCTCGAAGTCGGAGGTTGTGCAATTTAACGGAGGACGGCGCGAAGCTCCCGTCGAGATAACTGTCATGAATAGGTTGATTGAACCTGCAGACCATATTCGATGGCTTGGAGTGCATCTCGATACTCGTTTAAACTTCAAGCATCATGTTACCACATGGTGTCCAAAAGCGCTTAAAGTTGCCCAACATATGAGACGACTAAACCCAGTAATGCGTGAGGTAGCTCCAGGTCCACTGATCAGAGCAGTGAATTCATGTATTGTATCTATTGCAACGTATGCCTTAGAGGTATGGTGGCCAGGAGCGATACGTCTCACGACTAGAGGAATCGTTACTCCACAAACAACGCATTTGTGTGAACTCATTGAGAAAGTAGTACATACAGGACTCAGAGCTGCTCTTCCTATGTAGAGAACTGTCTCGAAGGAAGTGCTACATAGAGAAGGAGGGATCCCGCCAGCTCAGGTCTTGTTAGAAGGAATGAGATTTTGACTTGCTGCTAGAATTAATTCCCTCGATATACAATACCCCCTCAGAAGACGCGCTAGTTTGTGCGTGTCCCTTCTATCTAAGCTGGTCATACACTACTATATACATTTCATTATTCTTTATCTTATAGCTCCTAAACCTATGTACAGCCTTGGTGGCTGGTGTAATTCGTAACGCTGTACATACTAGGATACATGATATATGGTACATGATAATATACATAATTCTACATAAAGTATCTCTGTATTCGGTTATCGGTTATTTTAGCGATTGCTTACCGAGGGCTAAATTTGGGTTATATTGTAGGTCATGACATGTATATGTGGTTCTGATATTTAAGATCCTCATGGTATACTTTACTAAAGACTGGTATGAACGAGTAAGGCATGTTAAACAACATGGTCCTTGCCGGCTCCACAGGTCCTGGATCTCATTAGATGTAGGGCTTCGGCCTTGGACCCAAAACTAGATAAATAAGTTAAAATTAACAAACGTGTCGTATATAATGACACTCAATGCAAGACTTCAAATTTGTCAAGATTTCTATGTCTGGCTGTTTGATAATCAAATTGCCAAAAAAAATCCATGGTAGGTTGTTGATGGCACTTTAAATAGTTTCCTGTCCATCATGACCCAACCAGTACAGCGTCTCGGTCTGCTGTGTGGCAATCGATGATTTTTCGACCATCATATTGCTAAGGCTAAAATATTTGAGTATCTAGCTCAATTATACGTTGTACGGTCAGATAATCTTTTAGATCAGTTAATACTTGTGAGGTTGCAAACGTAACGAGTCTTGCAAGTCATGCGTCTCGACAGTTGGGCAGAAATACAATGAAGTTTTTACACCGCTCACTGGTTCTGTGTTCATTTGTTAGGGAATGAAATTATTAAGGGAGATGGTCATATAATAGCTAAACAACGTACGCTGGTCGCTTTCCAAGTCGTGTTAAATATCAAGGCATGATTGTCCTAGGTATTAGTTACCAGTGCAAGTTTATGCTGTGCTGGGATTAGCCGAAACTAAGAGACAAAGGTAGTAATGATTGGATACGTTATAACGATAGAACAATCTAGTTAAGTCTATCAGCTAAGACAGTAGATTATTAGAATAATGAGTAGAGAATGATTGGAAGTTATGCTCAGTGAAGATAGGTTACTAAAGCCTTCTATGGTCCAAACTTGGGATTGTGAGGATTGATACTACTAGCTCATTTGTGTGTAATGAGCACCAGCTCTTCGCAATGCTAAAATCTTCGTAGTACTCAAATACAAGTACGCAGCTTACAAATAAAGAGCACTTAACTTTTCATTCCAAAGCCTTAAGCTAATATAACCTGCGTGAGCCCCTATTTTCACAATAGTTTATGACCTCTCGTTATCAATACCTTTAAGTGATCCTGAGGGTATTAATATGCGTAGGTCCTGCATTAAGTAATTACCAAATTTATAGAAATAATAGTTTCCGGTCAAATGTAGTAATCTGCTAGATTATCGATACCCGTTTCGGACTGATTGAAATAAAACCTCGACGAGAATCACGGGATTTCAAATAATGTAAAGATTCATATTTCTTTAATGTAAGGAAATATTTTGTGTCATATATAATTGACAGATTTTAAATTAAGGTTCCAACCAGTTTAAAACATTAGCCTCTAGGTGAAGTTATCGTAAATTATCACGTGATGTTAATTATGGTGAATGAATTTTAGGATTTGGAAACATTCAACGCAATTTAGACTGCGCACTTTAGTCGATAAATAACGCGCACGTCAAGAATCGAACAGACTCCATGTTTCTCCAGCAGTCAGCACGTTTGGCCATTCGCCGAGTTGCGATCTCATCTGTGAGCTCGCGCAGTATATCAAAGTCCTTGATCCGACGACGTATGCTCTTCAAAATTCCCAAAGGGTAGCCGTATCTAATTAATTAAATTTAGAGGATGGATTATCCAAATCAATTTCAAATCAAGATTCAAGTAAAAAATTGAAAAAAATCGAAGGTAGAGCCTACAATGCGGTTTCAGACGATTTTCAAAAAGAGCTGATGTAGAAAGTTAGAGATTAAGAGCATGGAGGACTTAATTCCACCTGGAGCCCCAGCTGGCTCAATTCCCTCCGATTTAGAACAAGCGACCGGACTTGAACGATTAGAAATATTAGGGAAAATGCAAGGCGTCGNGTAGAAAGTTAGAGATTAAGAGCATGGAGGACTTAATTCCACCTGGAGCCCCAGCTGGCTCAATTCCCTCCGATTTAGAACAAGCGACCGGACTTGAACGATTAGAAATATTAGGGAAAATGCAAGGCGTCGATATATTTGATATGAAGCCGCTTGATGCGTCACGTCTAGGTACTAGGATTACATTAATATCATCATCATGATAGCCAAAAAAAAAAAAAAATAGTGTATGGCTGCTAATTCAAGATTAATTTCTAGGAACTATGGATGATCCGATAATTGTGAAGTCTGCCGGTGAGGAGAATTATGCTGGGTGTACAGGATTTCCAGCCGATTCACATAACGTTATTTGGTTAACAGTGAGCTTCACAGACGAATTCTATAGTTATTAATTGAATGGCTACTAAGAAAAATATTAGGTCTCCCGTTCACGACCCATTGAAAGATGCCCGGAATGTGGCAGTGTTTATAAGATGCAATATATTGGCCCACCAGACGATCCTCATGCTCATGACCATCACGGTTACGAAGAGCCCAAGACTTTTGCCGACTATATTCGTCCCGAATACTACTACCGATAATCAAAATTACAAAAGAATGGAAACTGATTTAGAAAAAAATTGTAACTTACATGTGAATTAAGTCATGCGTTATAGAGATCCTTTAGATGTATTCTAAAGCTTATCGCTATTTGACGGTAACGAGGAAAGGTATCTTTCATTCATGTACACGAGCTTTTTGTACAGTAGGTTAGAAGAAGATTCTTACTTGAGTTCGCTTATGGTGTCTTTAGGATTTGTTTTCGTCAAACTTTTTGATTAACTCATTGTGTGATATCCATAACTAAGACTACCACCAATATAAAAACCAATAATTGTGATGACTTTAATGTACTTCACGCACAAGCGGCCCACGTTATTATTTCTTGATTGGTAATTGGCGGAGCGACTAGACAATGAGTTAGCTTAAATGAGAGTAGTAACAATATTTAGATACTCGCATGCAAAAGTTCTATAGAGTGACAGTGATCATATTGGAAGTCAATTTTAAGGCATATTAGATATTAGTGATTTTTTTCCAGAACTTGTAAACTTAGTTCAGTATGTATTATTGATCTATTGAAATTTAAGTTATTTTAATTTTGTCCAAGTAAGCCCAGTTAAATCTATAGATAAAATTTGTCCATACAGTAGTATCAGCAGATTGTAAATTCTAGTAATGTATCTAACTTAAACGTTATTTAGATTCCGAATAGTCTGTAACTCATAGCTGAAATAAAAATCAATGAGAAAGTCTCCAAGAACTAAGAAATAGTTTTTTTTTCAGAGGGAAAACTCTCTAGAATTTGAAGTTAAATGTTCTTCTACGGGGAACATGTTAGGGCTGTTTAATTGGGATTAGAGTAGATGCAGAAGCAGAAGCATCTTAAGATTGTACGAAGCAAGTGATACGAACGGTCAATAGTGTATAGCAAGGGCTCTGTGCTGCAGTCGTTTTTGTGACTCGGCAAAATCACTGCACATTTCAGCATGATCATTATTAGGTGCGAGTCAGCCAAAAAATTGGCATTTCATGATCAAATTTTCATTTTGAAAAATTAAAGAAAAAGTGGCGGTATCACCCACAAAGGTATTCGACCATTGTAGATAGCCTTCCTATGTATCATAGTGAGGATTGATGTGATAAAGTGTTATTATTAGAATATGAGTCTTGGCAGAAATGAATTTCCCATATGTCGTCATACTCTCCCATCTTTTCAGCGTCCCTGAGGTCGATGATTGCGAAATTTACTCAATGGAATAGTTTACATATTTATGGCTGCTAATACCCTACTCTCAGTTGATCTAAATCTCAATGTCTTTGCACTCTTCATATTCGAAGTTACTATTTTGTACATTATCCGCTGCTAAAGCTAGCCACGTACAGCGATTCCCGGCAGTTCTGCGCACTTCATATTTGCAATGTCGGACAGCTTCAATACTTGCTTCTCTTTCTGACTGCCCAGGTGCCTACAATAAAAAAATTAGGAGAGGCAGAGGTCCATCTTCTGGAAAAGGGAAAACGTCTGGACGAGGTCAAAAAGGACAGAAGGCTCATGGCAAGGTTCCGGCTAGAATGCAAGGTGGTCAAACTCCACTGAGTGTCGTCCATGGGGAGAGAGGTTTTGATAATGCGTAAGTAGATACTAAACTAACAGTTATAATCCACTTTTTGATTTCTATAATAATAAGTTAATTGTCTGTTTAGTTTTTCTCTTGATTTATCGGTGGTCAATCTTGACCGGATACAGTCATGGATTAATCAGGGTCGAATCGATCCATCAAAACCAATTACTATAAAAGAGCTTGTAGAGACACGTTGCATCCACGGAATCAAGGATGGCGTTAAGCTTCTCGCTCGAAATAAAGATGATTTAAAAACACCAATCAATATACTTGTCTCAAGAGCTTCGGCATCGGCAATTAAAGCTGTTGAGTCTGTGGGAGGAACAGTTATTACGAGATATTATACTAAAGCATCTATTAAAAGACTACTCAAGGGTGAATCGGAATCAAGCTGTACTCCTATCAATGTGACTCTTAAATCCAGACAACTATCACGCACACCTCATGAGGAGATATTGTGTAATGACTATAAATACCTCCTTCCAGACCCCTCAAGTCGTAAAGATATAGAGTATTATCGGGACGCATCTAAGAGAGGTTATCTGAGTCACTTGGTAGCAAAAGGTCACGGTCCTAGTTTATTCTATAGGTCTCCGGGTAAGGCATCGAAGGTAAAGCCGAAAATAGAAAGTAAAGTAACATCCAAAGTCTCTGGAGAGAATCAGCTTTGGTGATAATAAAATGAACGTCATATTTGAGTCTGATATATTTTATCATCCACAATTGAGATATTGACTTCGCAGAAATGATTGTAAACTCCTTGCTTTTAGCGGCTTGGAAGTTTGCTTGAGTAGCAGACAAAATTGTAAACCAAACACTTTTATCGTATGTGTCCAGACAATATAAAGGTTATGTAGACGTGACTTTATCTACCACAATAATCACTTCCACTGATGTACCACTTTTCAAAGTACAAGGATGAAGACAGATCCTAACATCTATTTACTGTACCCTTCAAAATCTCATGTACACTTGTCCTTTGTATTTTATGATTTATAATCTTCAGCAACTTTGAGTTTAATGACAATTGCGAAAAGTTTTTAATATGTCATTATTTGGCACCTCCCCCGATGATTCAGTCCAGGCTGTAGACAGAAAGTCCCGTAATTCCTTATTCGATGATGATCTTAGCATAGATCCTCGAGATGAGTCAAAAGCATCGTCGCTCTCCAATAAAAATATTTCCGAATCTATGTCACTTATTCAAAAGACTCAAAATGATGTCGAACCCGATTCAAATGCAGTTATGCCAAACCTCCCACGCTCAATAACTGTTCCAGAAAGTTACGACAAAATATACGATTTAATATCTAGAAATAACGATGGTATTACAGATAAGATAAGCAAAGAAACTGTTCAGAAAGTCTTGGCCGAGTCCAATTTACGTCCTGAAGATGAGCGATCTATTTTGGAGAAAGTATACCAAGAAGCACAACCGGCGGCCTTAACTAAACAAGAATTCTATGTGCTAATAGTACTAATTGGACAAGCACAAGCTCACGAAGAGATTACCTTGGAAGGACTTAACGAGAGGAAAAGTGAGTTTCTGGCAAAAAGTCAACTAGAAGAAAATAGTTCTAAAAATTTTTAGATTTACCATTACCCAATTTGCGGAGTGTTTCTAAATCTTCATCATCATCTTCCAGCTTTGATGAAATTACATCAGAATTAATTGCAAAATCAGATCCCCAAAAGTACCTAGATCAGGAAGGAATATGTGGTATATCAGAGGCAGAATTGTGGGCCAGCTCTACTGCGAGCCAGAATAATCATTCTCTACAACCTGAGACTAATCAAGGGGCGCATAAAGTCTCTAGCTCACAAGCTCAAAAATCAATGAAACCTAGTTTCAACACTAGTTCTGGGCTATCGAGAAGATCTGATGGAGGTTTTGACCGAGAACAAGAATCAAAACCCGATGCAAATAGGACGTGGGGTTCAGGAAACTTTCGTGACTTTAATACATCTACTTCAAAACAAAATTATGGCAGAAATAAGCCTTCTGGAAATACATCCAACAACGGTCCTCCACAAAATGCGCATCATCAAACATATGATGGTTCTCAAGGGAAGAATAACGGGTCGGAGGAAACCATAGTCGTAAATTTATTGCCCGAAAAAGAGGGAATTTTTTTGTTCCAGCATCATTGTTATCATGTAATTAACGTTCAGAAAGGCCATAAAGTAGTGAGGAGATTCAGTGATTTCGTATGGCTATTAGACTGTTTACAAAAACGTTTCCCGTTCCGGCAGTTACCACTTCTTCCTCCGAAAAGAGTTGGGTTAAATGGAAATCATCTTGCTACAGATAAAACATTCATTGAAAAGCGTCGGAGAGGTCTCTCTCGTTTTACAAATGCACTTTTAAGACATCCTGTTCTCAGCCAAGAGAAATTAGTTATTGATTTCTTGACATTAATTACTGTAAGTTTTCATTTCACTATTTTGCCCGCGTTACTTGCTAAACTGTAACTGATAAAAAATAGGAATTCTCTGTCTGGCGTAAGCAGGCTTCTATATCAATCCAAGATGAATTCAGTGGGAAAACTTTACCTCCTGATCTTGAGGATTCACTCCCCTTGAACTTAAATGATATGTTTGAAAGATCTCGAGCTGGTATCCGTAGGTCTGCAGGCATATACACCAGCTTGTGTAAGTAGCTTTGCGGCTCTAAATGAATTTTGTAGATTGACTTAACAAAAGGTGTTCTCATGGACCGACTTGTAAAGCGCAATGAGGGCTTTGCTGCTGAACAGCTACGAATATCTCGCTCACTAGAAACATTAAGTGATGCTTCCGAAGACACCTACTCCATTGTTGCGAACGACGTTCCACTTCTCAAAAAAATATTTAATAACTCGATCAAACATTTGAATGATTGTCAAGTTTTGTTAGTTGACGAAGCAAAAGCTTGGGACCTTGGTGTACTTGAAGAGTTGAAAAAACAAAGAGATTCATTTGTTAGTATGCGAGAATTATTTGATCGACGCGATTTGTACAACAAAGATGAAATCCCCTTTCTTGAGCGTAGAATCCAGAAAAATGAAAAGAAACTAGCCGATATACTAGAAAAGCCAGAGGAAACGGCTAAACCTGGAGAAGTCGGAAAAATAACTGAAGCAATCAGTAAAGTAAGTGTCAAAATTATGAATGACTGTTTCATATACCTAACTTAAATAGGATAAGAGATCAATTGTTTCTCAACATGCTCGCGGAATACTTGTGAAGCAATGTATCTTTGACGAGTTGAAGTATTTTCAACAAACACAGTATCATATATGTACATGGAATAAAGACTGGGCTTACGAGCGCGTCAAGTATTCAGAATTACAAGCAGATAATTGGAAACAACTAAATGAAGTATTAGAGCGTATTAATATTGGTTAAGATGTCAATACTTTTTTTGAAAAAAATAAAAACTTAAATAAGTATTAGTCATTTTACAGAATGTATTTTATATATCCAGGTTTCCTGTTTTTTTAATACTTAAAACTTACTACTTACAACTAGAAGAGAGTAGCTAATAACATTCCAAAGCTGGTATTACTTTTTGAGTTACAGCTAGTATTATTAGAGTGTGGTACCTATGACGTATTAGACGTTAATAATTACATGGATCTTTTGGCTTAACTCAATTGGCACATGGTAGGGCTTCGATTCACAAAAGAGAGAAAAAGATAGCAACTCTAACAACATTCTGCGTATGTGGCTAAGAAAAAGTTATTCTCATAAACATTTGATTCGCAAATATGGGAGATTGGAGTTGGTATTTTTTTTTTTGTTTATATGTAGCAAGCTGATATTAAAGCCATATTTTGAATGATGTAGCATTAAGCATTAGTTTACGTAAGGTGCGTACCATATTTTCATATAAGGATCATTTACTTAGATGAAAGAGATCTGGGAGAGCGCTCCCCCCCCTCGTAAAAGTAAGTAATTAGTAAGTAATTAGTAGTGACGTAGATGATACTCTCAATACCAAAAGATGTATTGACCGTGAGAGGCTTTCTAAACTCTCGGGGTGGCCACATATAGAGTACCCCCCCCCCTCCCTATGACCATGTCCGTCAAAGTAGTGAGTGAGTGGGTGGGTGGGTTTTTATGTGACGATGTATCCAGTACTTCCTAATATCAAAGGTCCCCCCGTCCCAGTTCTTTTTTTTTTTTAATCCTTGAAATTTATGCACAAATTAGTACAATAGCGCAAATAATTCATAACATTCAAGTTTACACGCGGGGGGGGGGGAATATATACATATATATTTTGGATATAACCCGCAATTGAATTAAAACTAGAACATATACTACTTACTATATGCAGTTTTATATATACACTAGATCGTGAACATGATGCTCGGAATATAATATACAACCTTTCCGAAACTTTAAAAAAAAAAAATTACTGCCTATCAATGATGTACCCGTGCGTTCACACACCCTTCGCTAGTCGCTTAGGGTGTGCGGAATCAAAAAGCACTATCAGATTATCCTTAAACATAACATTATAC
>QVIK01001086.1:1643-12329 GCA_003957845.1 Oidium heveae | reverse complement strand
GTTGGTGGCTCGATTCCGTTGGAAGAGCTTGTGATTCTTGGGATATATCCATTAAATCAATCATTTTTTTATCATCTCAATTTCTAGATGCGCTGTATGACTTGATGATTTATTTATGGGAATCGGTATTTGTACTACACTTTTTCGGTACTTTTTTGTAAGGGTCGTGAGAATATGATGATGATTCAATGAATTTAATCTTTATTTTTACACTAATCCGTAATTGAAGTTCATCTATCTCCACAGTAACAGCGAGAATCGGTGGGTGATACCGATAGCCCCCTGTTCACGTAATTATGGATTCTGCCGAGGAAATTATTTTCCGCGCTATTTTAGATAATTGGCCAATCACCTTAAATTATGACTTTTATAAAAATAATATATCCACGAGATATTATAAGACCTAGCAGGCCATTAGTAACGTCTTGTTTACAATTACTCTCCGCAGCAAAATGTATACACTGGAGAAGATTTAACACACAGGATTTAAAGTACTCGACGAAATTAAAGCAATTAAGTAATCCAAATAATTCCTTTTCGATGGCTTTAAAGAAAAGACATTTATTCTTTTTGAAATTTGAAAAAAATCCTTATTAAATAGGACTTTGAATCCTATTACTGGCTAAGATTACAAAATATATTATACACTCATCTATTACAAAAACTAACTTTTCAAACCCTCTATGGACAGTTATTTCTACTATGACTTAATGATGTAAATCCTGTGCATGACTGTTTGTTATGGCCATTACGATCTAAAAAGCAAAGACCGATTGTGAAGGAATTGCTATGATGATCCACTCCCATAAAATGGGGNACAAAAACTAACTTTTCAAACCCTCTATGGACAGTTATTTCTACTATGACTTAATGATGTAAATCCTGTGCATGACTGTTTGTTATGGCCATTACGATCTAAAAAGCAAAGACCGATTGTGAAGGAATTGCTATGATGATCCACTCCCATAAAATGGGGAAGCGGCAAGTCAAATTTTTTGGTCTTACAAGTACAATCCATCAGCAGTTTTTCATAGTAATGACTAGCATATTGGACGGCCCTAAAAACTGCAAGAAACATGATTGATACCCGTCGCGAGGTATCTAATTGATACCGGATAAATAATTCATCATTTGTCTATTATCACTCCAAATTAGAAATTAAGGCTTGAGAACTTGATTTGCCCCGTATTTGTTCCCTCGCAGCCTCGGCCCTAATGTTGGTGTTATTTATTTCCCCACGAGAAATGGATATAGTTGGTTCCTCCTCTCTGAGGATTAATCCCATCTATTTGGGCCGAAATCTAATTGAAAGTAATTCTCGAACACGAAATTTTCTTTCTAGATCTAGGTGACGATACTCTATAAAAGAGGAACTGTTACATGCTTCGTAATTATGCACCAAAAGTTCAGGATATCTGTGACAGAGAATCCACTGGATGTCAACATCCTCTCTTGCTTTCAGCAAGATCATACATCCTAATCAAAATGTCAGTTTGTACAAGAAAATTGGAAGAAAAATTACCAGTTTTATGGGTATTCCACGTGCGTTGTCGAGGAGTATTATTGTCTATTTTTTTTTTCTTTTCAATTAGACTTTCCTGAAGATTTATAAGCAATGTAACGTATTAGACGGCTATCGCGTCTTTCCAATTTTTGCTTTATGAATACGTACCTAGCCCGTTTGGTATGCTGTTGGAAAGATGAAAACAGGGCTTTAACCGACTCGTAGCAAGATTTAGCGAGCAGTGACAGAGGTTGAATGTTTTACAATATTATTATTGAAAATTGATTTAATAAAAAACATGGTTAGAGAGAAATCTTTTCGGGGATAAAGTGTTATCTGATTTTGTAGAGGTACAGCAACAGCATTTGGTCTATGATGTTATTACCATAACACATTTATCAATCCAAATTGGGTTGCTAGTCTGTTGACTAGGTAACATAAATCGGGTTCACATATTTATCATTTTAACAGGGTCTCATTGATTATGAAGTAAAGTTGATGTTATCTCTCTAGTATTTTGGGTTAGGCTGACCTTACCGCCTACGTTTTAGGGAAGGATCCACCAAAAGGTGCGAGGCAGAGGGCTACAGTATCACTTCGGGAGGCTATTGGTATCACTCGCCCGAAAATCAATGCAACAATTATTCTGAACAGGATAATTAAGCGAGCTTAGTGCCAGATTAGGATTATCAGTGACTGGTGCCAGATTACCAGGGTCGATGAGCAACCGGACAAATGGTGGTTGAGCAGTATTTCATAAGTGAATAATTTGATACACTTACTTTGTGATTCGCGTTGTCACCACAGGTTTGTTGTTGAAGAGCAGGGGTATCCCCTCGTTTTAGTTTACATGGGCTTTACATCGAGTAAATCTCTAGAATCTTCTCCATTATTGAATTAATTTTGTAAGTTTCACCTGCAGATAATGTACTTGCACTGGCTTGCTATGAGTAAAGATTTAGGCATCAGACCTGGTGTGAGCAATAAATAATTGCTGCAAATCTAAAGATATCTTTCGCAATAAGTAGTATTCAAGACATCTCTCTTACTTATCATCTCACGAATTGGTAGGCTATCTAGCTAAGTCAACGTGATAAATTAGACAAATAAACAGAGAAACGAAAATATATGAAGATGCAAATGGAAATAGAATTTAATTACTACTTTTATTTTGTGCCTTATTAGTCAAGACTAGCTAGGCAGATTGCCAGCCCAAGCAGACGAGAACGGAAAGGAGAAAGATGACGGTCGGATAAGAGGAATTGTGCTGGTTTTTTTATTTCTGAATTATCTAATTTGCTGTGAAATTCTTTCCGTCTGATACAGTTCTGACAGCTAGTCCCTATTTTTAAGGGGTTATTTTTTTATCGATATATGGCCAAAAATTTCCATCAAGTAAAATTTTTTCCTGACACGGCTTCCTCTGATCTCATACCCTGATCCCCAAGCGTTAGACTTGCCCTGGTGTTCTTGGTAGCGCTTATTTTATCTCATTGGATTCCAGAGTTATGCCGGAGTCCTTCTTGACGTCATATCTTCCTATATCTCTTTTTATCGACTTGCTCGTTCCATTTCACGCAATTATATTTCCCATGTCTAGTAAGAGAATGGCTACTTAGCCTTTTTTTTCACATAGTACATAGGGATATTTGGCATCTATTCCCAAAGATGGGTTGATGGCTTTTATCATCCAAGATTTTTCAATTCTTGGCGTCATTTATCCTACTTAGGATTAGTGACTACAGGGTCTTGCTCCGTGTAACTACATGGTGCTAGCCTGGCTAGATGTAAAATAATAAACAAATAACAAACAAATAGAAAAGTAATTTGAATTAATTTGAAAAAATTCGATTTGATTTGATTATTGCCCCGTAATCAAATCAAATCAAATCATTTCTCTCCTTGTTGACGTCTGACTTGTTCACGTGCCCAACGGGCAGTCTCAATTGTTCGGGGCTGGTAGTCACGGTTTTGGCGAGTTTCTTTAATCATCTGAGTGAGCCAATCCGCACGGAATAAATTTGCGAATTCACCATGAGGGAAAGCGTCGACAAGATCACCGATAATACCCATGGTAGCTCTCATTAAAGCGTCACTTTTATTTTGGTCTGTAGCGATGACATTAAGAAGCGAGAAAATTGACTCAACATATGGCTGAAGGGTGGCCGCTAAGAATATCTTATAAGCATATAAATAAAAGTTGGGCTACTGATAACTTACTCTTTCCATCAGATTTCATGGCTCCAATGATGCCACCCCATGCATCCATGATACCTTCGCGCAAAGATATAACATAATCAAACATTTCATAGGATCCATCGGAGCTAGCCTGAACGCCAGCCGCTTGTTGTAGCACTTGGGCAACTACAGAGAGATATGTCTCAAAGTGGCCACCAATCGCTCCCGCAATATCTCCAAAACATTGAAGAATAGCAGGTTTAAACTGATTTGCAAGTGCAGTGCTCTAAACAAGTAGTTAGAGATTGTTAAAATGGGACTTCTAATTTTAACGCTTTGAGAGTCATATCAAGTCTTGAACTGACTTACCCTGAGATTATTTAATAAATAATTCATAAATGAATCACAGTAAGGTTGACATTGAGCTCCAATTGACCGGGCGATATCACTAACAAGTCCAATAGCCATGGAGCACAAAGCAGGTTCTTCTTGATTTCCAAGAGCGTTATAAAGATATGGTGAAAAGGGTTCTAAGTAAGGGGCAAAGCCATCTTCAAGAGCATTCGCTAGTCCACTCACAGCAGCAAATACGGCGTCTGGGACACTTGACTTAGCATTTGAAGTTGAGAGAATCTGTAAGAGTATGGTCATAATGCGAGTAGCAAGTGGTGCTATTTCTTTCTCGAGACGTTGTAGAATAGCCAGAAGTACAGAACATAAACTAGTCTGCATTTCCTCTAGAGTTATTTTATCTTCTATACTTACAACTTGACTTTGAAGAGGAATGGTATCTTCTAAACGTTTTATAATAACTTCAGAGAGAGATGCGACAGCAGGTAAGCTATCATTTGCAGAGTTTTGCACAAATGTATTTAGAACCTCATAAGCAGCGGTTCGTAGCTGATTATCTGCATCTGCCCTTTCAGTAACTTGGAGAAGATGAGAGATACTGTCATTAAAGTGAGGGGTTAGTGCATTTTGTTGACAGCCAATATCGCCAGAGAAGCGTTCAGCAAGATTCATTAGAGCCCAGCAGCAAGAGCCAGCCATCTTAGGACTGGCAGCTAGGCCTTGAAAGAGTGACTTAATTAGTAGGGGGAGTTGGTTCTCAACATCAATAGCTTCTGAACAAGCTTCAGTAATACGCCCAAGGGCATAGGCGGTCGAATCCATCACATGAATTACTGGATCTTCCATCATCTTAATAATAACTGGAAGGGCCTGCTTAACAATAGGAACAATGGTCTTTTCTTCTGGGCCTTCCATAATGGCACCAAAGGCAGAAACTGCGGCATCACGATGGTGCCAATCTTCATGACGTAGGTTTGCTTCGACAAACCCGAGAACGGGGTGAACAATACCTGAGCCGACACATTGTGCATATAACTGCAAACACTGATATGCAGCATGAGATATGTTATACTCATCATCACCAGCATCTTCATCTTGCTTAGTCATTAAGGAGAGCAAAACTGGTACAACCTCATTTGTGGCTACGGCACAAAATCGGAAAATTTCTCGCATTTGATCTACATTTTCAATCTTTACTGGTTGTAAGCTTTTTACCAAAAATAGTTAGAATGGGAATTACCTGAGCATTATCGTCCTGAATAGCAATTTCTTCTTCACAAACAGTGCTCCAAAATTCCACGGCAAGTTTGGCAACATCCTCCTCCGTACTCTTCATTCCCATGATGGTTAGTCCAA
This sequence comes from Oidium heveae, assembly GCA_003957845.1. Taxonomy (NCBI): domain Eukaryota; kingdom Fungi; phylum Ascomycota; class Leotiomycetes; order Helotiales; family Erysiphaceae; genus Oidium; species Oidium heveae. The sequence continues at coordinate 6,940 of QVIK01001086.1, read as the reverse complement.
AGAGGGCTTTCTCCATATAAAATCGCATTAGGTCATAATACAAAGCCATGATTCTATTAAGGCAACCAAAAGCACCTTGTTGTATTCGTGTATCAGGGGCCTGAGTAGCTTCGCAAACAACCTGCATGATATAATTTCGCTCACCCTCATTCTTAAAGTTGCTATCAACAAACTCAAGAGAATCTCCCAAGGCATGAATAGCAGCTAGTCTCACTTCTGTGTTTGGTTCCTCTTTTCTCGCTCCCTGAACAACGGCAGTGAGAATAGCATTTGAATGCTGAGCAAGACTAGCTCGTAATTCCGTATCCTGAGTTTCACAGATAAATCCAATTGTGGTTAAAGAAGCTTGCTTGAGATGATCGTTTCCCTCGCCAACATTTCGTACTAAACTTGGCATGAGTTCGGGCCATTGTTGTCGTGAAAGCTCTACTCCAGCGATTGACGCAACGACCTGAGCAGCTGCAGCACCAGCTTGACTGTTATTAGAGCCTAGTGTTTGAAGAGTTAGATCTTTGACACGTTTTTTTGTTTCTGTATCTAATCGAAGCCATTTTTCTTGAATGTCGTTTAGACGTGTGTATTCTCTTGTAGTAAATGCATTCTTAAGAGCAATACCAGCAGCAGCTCTGACGGGCCCTTGGGCCTCCTCGTTTGCAAGTCCTTGAACTAGAGTGACCAGATATTCAGCCTAATCAAGATTGTTAGTTACAATTTGCTATTTGAAATATTTTAATGAGCTTACAAAATTGGTTTCAGCTGCTTGTAAAAGTTGTTGTTCGGCAGCACCTCTAATACCAGCATCTATTGATGATTAGCTAGTTCTTTGAATATAACAGTAGATTGAGAAACCTGTTGAAAAAGTATTTAAAAGAACCTGGTTGACATCCATCGCAGAGACGCACGAGAGTGCAGTATGTACTTGTAGCTTGTAGCTCGATAACGTTATGGGTATTGGTTGGTCGGAACGAACGTTATATCTTGATGATTCTCGTGATTTCTAGCACTCAAGGCGTGGATCGTAGATTTCGTTAAGAAACAAGAGGGGAAGGACGCTTTTCTTCAACTGAAATTCTAAGCAATTTCAGGAAGCGAGTTTTCACAGTTGATCGACAAAGACTCTAGGGACATGAAAACAAAGATCCCGAGTTCGTTAAGATGATAAAATTAAATAGTCTGTCACTGTTGAAACAAAAATGAGTGTAGGAGATTTTTATATCTTTCGGTATGGCTAGGTAAACTCGTTATTTGTTTTGCAGGTGGTAATCTGCACAAAAGATAGGACTCTCTGAAAAATTTATTTGTAGAGCTACACGTGATATTGATAGCATAAACCACACGCTTGATGTACTTGAGCTGTATATTTATCTATTTTCTGTTTACTAGAAAATTTCAATTTCACATGATTACCGCTGAAGTGGGGCAGAGTGGGGGCTACGTATGAATTTCATTGCTGGAACTATACCCTACCAATAGGATATGGGTGTGCCCCATTCCCCACCTCAACTACTTTTGTTACTGAACAACACCCTTAAGTCTTGTGAAGATCAACTTGATACTCCCCTGTCTTCCTATTCCACACATCTTGTTCAAAGCTGTTTTTCATTACCTGACGAAATGTCGAGTAGAAGATTATGTCTAGGTGCAGCCAGATTCCGTTAATAGAAGATACTGTAAAAAAGCTGATTAGTTAAGTACTGGCACTGATAGGGGGCATCTCCCCTATTCCAAAGACATCCACTTCAGTCTCACTTTCTGATTGGCCCGAAACAAAATACAGGCTTAACATAACTCGTCAATTAGCAAATAAACGGAGCTAGGGGAATTTCCTTCCAAAACCATTGATGACCGTCATTTCCCTAATAACAAACCATGGCGAGAAGGGCTCATCATTCATTTATGCGCTAAATGAACGAGTTTAGACTTTTAGTCATGTGACAATGTTTGACGACGTAGAACATTACCGAGTCGATGAAAGCTTTAATATAGCAAGGACTTTTGCTCTATATATTGGTTACTCACTTCGCACATTGATTCTCTTAATAATGCAGCTGACGCTTGCAAATTCGGACTTGCTAATATATCGTGTCAAGCTCAAAAATTCCATAAGGATTTTCAGACACTCAACGGGACTTGGCTAAGACAGCCTGGGGGGCTATTTACAATTAATTAAATTGGGATTTTCCACGCAATATGGCTCTAATGCACCGGGATATGAACAACAATGAGCGTGCGGACACCCGCGCTGAGGTAGTGAGTAGTCAGGGGTCGTCATCCAGAATGACTCCCTTTGATCTCCCCTCTTAAAAAACGATTAACGAAAAATCACAAATTACCCGTCTATGGAAACCTTTCGAATTTGTAATGTCGGCAACTGGCCAGAAATTGAAGTGAAGTGTCTAGTGATTTTCGAGGCAAAGCACCTCCAGACCGCCTGACTGGTTCTATACATACCACATACCACCTCAGAGGATGGCTAGCCCTCAAATACGATTGATCTAGAGTGGCTCAAGCAGATATTCATTCCTTGAGTTGCATCTAACGACCAGTGTCAAATTTTGAGAATCGACGGCCATGGCAGCCATATCGGGTCGAACTCGACTTCATGCTTCTTTGCAAGGAGCATATAACTCACCTTCTCTTCTTTCCCCCAATACTCGTCAAATGATTTCTAGCCACTAGAGTTTCGCCATGAACTAGTCCACAAGTTCTACACTATTTCTAGATTTAGATACTGTTTTGTGATTCTAATTAATTCTGTTGTTCTATCTTTCTACTAGAGATTCTTCTAGTTTCATTGCATCACAAGGAGCTTCTATAAGTCTCTTGGTATTCTTCTATATTTTCCCTGATTACAATGTATATTTTCAGTGAAAAGGTATGAGTAAGGCGTGCTGTTGTAAAAGATAGGAACAAATTTCCAATCTTGATGCCTTTTTTTTTCTATTTAGTTTCCTGGCCGAAGCTCCATGCCTCTTTTGATGAAGGAGATTGGACGTTAATCTAGACACTAGAAATGCTTGTCCCGATGGGACAGATGGCAAAGTTTATTTGGTGAATACGCTTTCGAATGGTGCAATAAATCATGAATAAAGCATGCATTACTACCTGTCTTGTGGTGAATGTAGTAATACTGGTTGGTGGTGATGTATATCTGTTCAGGGTGTGGCTCCATCGATTTTTATCAGCAAATAGATACCCTCTTACGTGCGTTTTTCCAGCGCTAAAGGACTCCACCGATAAAACGTGGCCAATGTCAGCTATTCATGATCGATTAGCGCCATACGGCCTGTGCCGTACAACCTTTGTGTGGTATGCAGGGTGTTAAGCAAAACCTTATCTGTAGCTTTTAGTGCAAAATCCAGCTAATGAAGTCCCAATCTTTAGATTTTAGCGCGAATGTGGGCCAATCAGTGAACGTGCTTAAGGGCCCATGCATTTTCCAATTAACCTAGACATAAAGATCTATGGGTCATGTGATTATACTAGCTTAGTCATTTTCCTCTGTACATGTAGTTGCAGATTTACGTCTGACGCGTTACGCGATGCTCGAAATTGTAATTATCAATATCAATTGTAACCAATCGTTAAGCGTTGCTAGAATAATTGTGGAAAGAATTAGGATGCACATCCCACCCATTTGGCTAACCATCCCACATCTTTTGATTGGCTTATGTTCTATCCCCTATCTGGTTTATCAATGGTTTCTATTTACATTGTATGTCAACACACTAACAGTACACTTGACACGCTTAACTGCCATAGCGGAGTCACCTGACTTGTTCACGTAGATTGATAGCACATTATCTGGATTTTAAGCCAATCAAAAGCATGTATTATTGGCCAATCAAAAAACGTGGGATTTTTAGCCGAATGGGTAGGATGTGTATCCTAATTCTTGTGGAAAATGTTATCTGTTTCTGTGATATTTCATACGTCACTAATTAATGTCAGATAAAAAACGACCGGGAGAAAAATAGTTAACAAGTGGGGGGGGGGGCATATATCACGACTCGCAAGCATGTTGTAAATTGTTTGTTTGGTGGCTAAACATGTATTTGGCTGGGTCCCGCTTTTTAAAAGGTTAAACCCTTATTTTTTTGGCTAAACTCTAGAAAAGGGAAAATCTCGAACACGAATCTTTTTCTGAGTCTTGCAGATGATGCTTGATGTGCAAGGAAATGTGACTTGCTTCATACTTATGTACTGACTATGTCTTATATAAAAAAGGCTTCCAGTCGAAAACAGTCTCATTTCTTTTATATTTATATATAATGATAAAAGTGTAAACAACTGTAAGAGGGGTTCTGGCCGAGTGGTTAAGGCGCTGTGTTTAGGTATTAAACCCGCAGTGGGAAACCGCGCAAGTTCGAATCCTGCAGACCTCATTATTGAAGAAACTGAATTTCTTTTTGTTGTTAATGTAACGATCATGCCTGTATCCCATCTTCAGTCATCCCACTTTAAATAACTTGAACGTTATCTTTGTATTACATTTTATAATTCATAGCCATAATAGTATTAAAATTGCTATTCATGTTGAATTAAGTCTAGCGTATATTCATCATTGCTTCTAGTTCTTTTTAGCCTCTATTTCTTTTTCCGTCGATGCTATTAAACTGTCCCTAGCCCTCTGTTTATCCACTGATTGTTTTATTTGTCCTATCGAAGCCAAGCGGATATTTGGATCAAGTGATTCTTTTTAATCGCCTGGATTATGTAAAAAGCTATCTATTTGTATTTTCATGTTCTCGTATTTTTTGTAGGTCGCGTGCTCGGTGAGCATTTGCCAATGCCAGGGCCTTGCTAGTTTTGCCAACCAAACCAATCCAAAGCTTCCCGGTTGCCTTACTCTTATTGGGAAATCTAATTGCTTCTTTGATTTCGTTATCACCCTTCGATATACCTAAAGATGTCCTCGATGTCCCAGATCTCAAAATGAATTCGGGAGGCGAACATGACTTCTTTTGTGTCGTCTTTTGAGGTTGGAGTACTTACGTAATTTTAGACATCTTTTGGGATTCCAGGGAACGAGGCCAGTTGCTTTTCAGCCTGTCAGATCACGGGCTGACTTGGTAACTGGAGACGAAGAAGATATAACAGTATATTTAGAACAAAGTATAACAAGGGGTAGAAGGTAATGAAGTTGACAAAGAACTAAAGCTCAAAGTACTAAAGGTTCAAGATAACATAAATTCAATGTAATAAAGGTTCAAGGTAATAAAGGTTCAAGGTAATAAAGGTTCAAGGTAATAAAGGTTCAAGGTAATAAAGGTTCAAGGTAATAAAGGTTCAAGGTA
>QVIK01001085.1:0-12345 GCA_003957845.1 Oidium heveae | reverse complement strand
GCTAAATAGAAACTAGAAGGGGTATACCCCTGGAGCGAGTATATGATCTGCACATATAGGGGGTAAAAACATTACCGTGGTAGTAGAGTAATGCCTTGTTTACTTTCGACACGCGTATTGTTTGTTTACACCTTAGACAGAATTGAATCATCATAAATACACTGAACATTGTGGCTTTGCCTCTCTCTTCCCCTATATCGTGATACTCATATCTAACAACAATCCCTTAGTTTTTCACTCTTGAGCTCTTAAACTTTCCTACTCTCTACACTTTACCGCCTTTCGAACCCTACCAGCCATCGAATTTCTAATATTTGATCATGATCAGTCTTGCGCCCCCTCAGGAAACAACCCACAACACGTTAATGGAAGCAAAAGCTGCTATCTATGCGCATGCATACGCAAAAGGTTATGCAGTGCGTGTGTGGAAATCTCGGAAAGTTTGAAATAAGAAGGATTTTGACATCAAGTGTCAGGAGTTGCAGTGCTCGAAAGCTGGCGCCCTTCGCGACCCTGGTATTGCTAGAACACGCAACATAACAAGTCAAAAGACCATATGCCCTTTCCAANAGGATTTTGACATCAAGTGTCAGGAGTTGCAGTGCTCGAAAGCTGGCGCCCTTCGCGACCCTGGTATTGCTAGAACACGCAACATAACAAGTCAAAAGACCATATGCCCTTTCCAAGTAGACATTAAAAAGTCAAAGACGCTACCTTCAACTTGGCAAGTTCAAGTAGTTAGGGCGGACCACAACCACGAGGCTTTTGATCATCCTTCAGCACATTTCAAAGGAAGGAAGTTGACAGTGGAAGAGCGTCAGGCTGGTGTGACGCCAAGTCGCATTCTAACGTCATCACGTCAGCAAAATGCTGAAATGTGTGCGATCGCACAGGATGTATACAACGTGCGTTACTCGCAGCGATCAACCATGCTTGCTGGGCGAACTCCTCTACAAGCCCTGCTTGACAGCCTTGCAAACACACCAAACTCCGAGTATTATGTTCAGGTGGATAGTGATACTCAGCAACCGTCACATCTATGTATTGTGCCGGATTCTGCAAAGGAAATTTGTAACTTGTATATTCGTGGCAAAATCTGGCTCCTAGATGCAACATATTAGATAAATCGTTATGGACTTCCTCTACTCCATGTGATAGGGGTTACTGCAATAAAAAATACGTTCACGTTTTGTTATTTTTTCCTTAAGGGAGAGACGACTGCTGACTATCGGTGGGCAATAAACAAACTACAAGAAGTATTTCGAAACTGCAGCATAGATCAACAACAACATGTCTTTGTGACAGACCGAGAGTTGGCTCTAATGACTGCACTGTCAGAAATATTTCCGAGTGCCAACGCGTTGCTCTGCCGTTGGCATATAAGCAAAAATATTTTCGTGAAGCAGAGAATAGCTTTTCAGACGCAAGAACTCTTCAAGGAGTTTATTAATGCTTGGCATGTGCGGGTGAACTCTACAAGCGAAGTGGACTACTATGAAAACTTGATTAAAATTCAGGAGAAAACACCTGCACATGTGATGCATTACCTTGAAATAACATGGCTCATTTATAAGGAAAAGTTTGTCAACGCGTGGATTCATAATTTCCTTCACCTCGGACACAGCTCGACCTCGCGCGTGGAAAGTGCACACGCTGCGCTAAAGAAGTGGATTGCAGTTTCAACAGGTAACTTTGTCAAGTTCTTTGCGCTCTTTACGTTGCGTCTATATTATTAAGCTACACAAATCAGGTGATCTATTGGCTGTAGGAGCGACAATTAAGCTCGCCTGCGATGGGCAGCTTGCTTCCATCCGTCACCAGAAAGCTAAAGAGCGAGCCATTGCGGAGATGCAGCTTGGCCCAGTTTTTGCAGCAGTCATGGGTAGAGTCTCGGTGGTAAGTCTCCGCGGTGCTCACAGACAGTTTAAACTACATAATACAGCTGAAGCTACGTGAAATTGTCTTATAAGATCAACANTAAAGAGCGAGCCATTGCGGAGATGCAGCTTGGCCCAGTTTTTGCAGCAGTCATGGGTAGAGTCTCGGTGGTAAGTCTCCGCGGTGCTCACAGACAGTTTAAACTACATAATACAGCTGAAGCTACGTGCAATTGTCTTATAAGATCAACATTGGGTTATCCCTGCGCACATTACTTTCGTTCGCGCGGAAACCAGCCTCTGAGTGTTCACAATTTTGATCAGTGTTGGTGGTTACAGCCACCTGTGCCTATAGTTGAAATCAGCGAACTTGTATTAATAGTAAATGCATTAAAGAGGATACATGAAGATTATGAGAACGAGCCGTCTTCTCACAGGAAGGGAATGATGCTCCAGCATGTCCTTGCCTTTCCAAGTGCACAAGTACTTGATCCAGTAAGAATTTCAGGTCGCGGTAGGCCATCTGGCTCAACGCAAAGGTTACCTTCGGAGTTCGAGCACGTTGCTGCAATGGTAGAAGTTCCTTTGCGTAGAAAATGTAGAATCTGTCAAGGAACAGGCCATAATGCGCGGACTTGCCGGCGGCGTACAACACATCCCGGAGGCACTACTGCTATAGAAGACACCCCTTAATCATTATAGAACACTGTAAAAGATACCTTTTTCATGTCGCGATATATTTTGTTGTCATGTAGAAATTCAGTATCGTCATCAAAAATTGATAAGATTGGAGTTGTGATCAACTGAGGGATTGTTGTTAGATATGAGCAGATTTATGATTGGTGGAATTAACAAAAATTGAATTTAGCCAATCAGATTCTAGTAGGCGAGGGATCTCTAACGATTCTCTTCTATTAAACTATATACGCAAATATAATTCACACGATAGTAATAACAGATACAAGACTGTAGTATTAAATGTCATGCGATTACAAGGCTGCCGCATTATACTAAATCAATCAAATACAAAATCTCTGTTGTACGGGAAACCAAATTAAAGGAATAGAGGATTGATAGGCTGAAATAAGGCAAGTGTGCAGGCAATCTGCATAATATTTCCCTTTTTCAGGGGGGGGTTTGAAATGTTTAGTAGTGCAGCCCTATATTTAAATAGATTATGTTTTCAAAACTTTCATTTAGTAAGGAAATCTCCTCAACAAGTCACAGGCTTGATGCCTGAACTCCCTTAGGCATAAGCCTAAGCCAAAAAGGGTAAAGTTTAAAACACACTCTCAACATGGATCAGACCTTGCCGTTAATTAATAACATCGGTTATTTCACTCATTAACGTATTTTTTACTCAAGGCTGGCGGAAATGCTGAAGCATCTATTTTTAACGAATATCAACCAGAATTAAGGGCACGCCGACGGCTTCACGAAGACATCTATATTTGTATCGAGATTTATGTTATGTCAGGATATGGAAAGGAAGTAAGGATGACGACATGAAAAAGATATCTCTTTCAACACCCGATCATCAAGTGATGACGGGAGTTTACTCGGTAGATAAATAGGAGAATTACTTCTCACTTCTTTTAGATCATCACTTCAAGATCTTTTATTGTACATAGACTCTGATTACAGTATTGAACAAATATTATGATTTAAGACCCTTACATAACACTTCCATACTTTTGACGGTTTTTTAAAATCACATTATTACTATGATTGATTCTAAATCGTCTAGACGCTTACTTTCCTTTGCTCCTTTTGGTGATTTCTGCCTACCCGGACCAGGTAAATCACTTTTTTTTTTCCGTTGAATATTATTCAGTCTGGCTAGAATTATCCCGGTTTTCAAGAGATTCATGGCTCCCCAGATGTGCTGATCAAAAAAATGGGGGAAGTAATGGGGGATTTTACGATAAAATTTCCTAGTGCTTTTTGCTTCCGCACACCCTAGGCGACTGGCGAAGGGTGTGAGGTATGTGAACGCACGGGTACAGATAGGATCAACAAAAACAGAAAACAGATACGAAACTTCAGTCCTCAGTACTTTGTAGGGCCCTCATCAGCATCTATAACTGTCTCACATCAGGCCAGCATAGTCTCAATGAGTCTGGCGAAGTACTCGGAGGGCACAGAATCTCATGCTTCCTTAACAACCAGTCGAAGTGTTTCTCAAGATTGTTGTAGCCTTCAATTTTTCCCTACAAAACATTAATTTGGGTCTTATTAAATACAAAACTCAGCGCCAGTCTCGTGAGAGTGAATATTTACATTTGTATAATTCCAATGAAACCCACCACTCTGAGCCCCCATCAAAAAAATACATATTAAACCTCTGTATGCAACAGTATTATTAATTATATTTAAATTGGATAAAAGAGAAATCCTTCAATAGATTAAGAAATAATCGGCCTTGAAATTATGTATATATACTCGATCAATTATTTGAAAATCCCATATAGACGGCAGAAGATCTTAAGAATAGTAACTCATAAATATAAACTTGCCACAGCGGTGATATCTCTTTTGATCATCTCTTGACATGTTTGCATTTTAGTGTACAATTCTGGATCTCCTATAATCCTAGCGGCATTTTTAACTTCTCTACATGTCTCATCTAATCGCGTAATAACTCGGACAATTGTTCCTTCCAAGACATCGGTTAAATTTGTGATATTTTTGAAACTCATACCACGAGCCCACTCATATACAACCTCCATCAGACCAAATCTCGATTTCGCGAAGACTTCACTGGAATCATCCGAACAAAGTATCACTTGATGATAAATCTGGCGTTCATTCACCTTCTCTGCTATTTCTTTGATGGTTTCTTTGCCTCTTTCAAGGTTTGAACTTAGGTTAGGAACCATTTGAGTCTTCTCTTGAAAGACGAACGCGGAAAGAATCGCGACTATTTCAGCTGGCTCATAAGCTGCCAATACATTATCAAGAATCAGCTCAGTGAGAACAAGCTCATCAGCAGAGTGAATTTCACAGGCCACTTTACCCTTCAGCTGTACACGAGAACTTTCGTCTATGAAATCAAGATCTTTGAGTACTTGTATTCGTTGTTCATAATCTGGTAGAAGTTGAAGATTTTGATCGGACATAAGCTTTCGTAATTGTGATATATTTTCTTTTATTAACCATTGATCATGACACATTGCAAACTTGTATACATTAATATTTTATTGCTACTGGTTGGTATATAGACTTACATGATTTAGGAATTGAGGACATGTCCAAGCCTTGGATTTTTGAGCTATTTCCGAGAGCTCTTCCCGTTTGTTGAGCATTTCTCTGAGATATACATCTTTGATCTTGTACCAATCCATCTCGTCCCACACAGGAGATTCCCAGCTCTCACAAATTCTAGAGAGTTGCTCTTTTGCTCTATAGTACTCTTCAGCAGCACCAAAAATCTCAGGTATGACTCCATTGAGTGCTGTCTTGGTAATACATTCAATGTTGCTTACAGGTATTTGAAGGGTTTTTACATGAATATGTTTTTTATTCTGAGGGAGTTTGGTGAACAGTTTTCGATATTGAGGCATGTAAGGAAGCAAGTCAGTAGTATCTCTACTATCTCTATTTGTACGTATTTCCAAGACATGTACCGTGGGTTTTGGTCCCCCAGAAGCACCTTCTTTAAGAAGTACCCCTGGGGTGCGAATACCATCCTTTAAATAGACAATCAATTTTTTTGGTGCAAACATCCTACGGCCGATAGGAGTTGAAAGCAGCCGATGGTAATATTCTGCTGTGATACTTCTATATGTCTGTATAGCTTCATGACATGTATCAAGATCTGGATCACAAATGTCACAAAAATCTCTCTTAATCTTGTTCAAATCTTCTTCTGATATTTTCACAGCTCTTTCATGTTCTGGAAGTAATTGTTGTGTAGCATGTTCACTGAAGCTACGTTTTATCATTTCTTCAATTTTTAGTGCCTCCACACGTAACAAGTTGAGTATCATATTATACGTTAATCTAAATTGAGATCGAAGTTTAGATGGTTCTCCGAGTATCATGTGTCGTAGTTCATTAACTGGGGGTGCTTCATATGCTCCAGGTGACACAATAATAACTGATCCAACTGTATCTAGGCCACGACGTCCTGCTCTACCAGCCATTTGAGTGTATTCACCAGGTAGTAGATTTCGAAAAGCATGACCGTCGTGCTTTCGATATCCAGAGAATACAACAGTTCTAGTAGGTAAATTGAGACCCATGGCGAAAGTTTCTGTAGCAAACAGTACCTTAACCAGAGTTTGAGTGAAGAGCATCTCAACAATCTCTTTAACAATAGGTAACAGACCGCCATGATGTACCGCGATTCCACGAGTAAGCATGTCTCGAAGTCGAATGATTTGAGGTAAAATACGATCTTCTGGTTTAAGCCTCGCAATTGATTTCTCAATTGTCATATGAATAGCACTTTTTTCCGTGGCTGTAGAGAAATCTTGATGACTCAATGCATCGGCATTCTCTTCGCAACGTTTCTTAGAGAAAATAAAGATACATGCTGGTAGTAAACTCTGCTTCTTAAGAAATTGTACCAAATGTACCCAGAGATTTTTATCTTGCGCTGCTGATGTTCTACCTCCTGGTCTACCAGTATGACCCATATGACCAGGTGTATGACTTGCTCGAGAAGGTGCTCCACGGCCTCGCTGTTGGCTGGAGCGTCTAGGTTGACTAGCACCTCTTATACCTCTATTGTATCGTCCCCCACGCGTAGAATCTTGATGTGACGCCATACTCTGTTGTTTTTCTTTCCCCGAAAGATGATCATTTGCCTCCTTCCAGCCCTTATCTAAAAATCTCTTGTCTGAATCAACTATTTTAATCATATCGTTACCTGCCCAGAGATAGTGTTCTAGGGGTACAGGGCGTTTTGGCGTAGATATGACATAAATATTTTTTTTCTTAGTTCTTCCAACCCACGAAGCAAACTCATAAGTATTAGGAACAGTTGCAGATAGTAAGATGAGAGTTACATGTTCTGGTAGCATTATAATGACCTCTTCCCACACTACACCTCGTTCTAGGTCGTTAACATAATGAACCTCATCAAAAATAACAAACTCAACATCTCTTATCAAATCTGCTCCACGATATAGCATACTTCTTAGGATTTCTGTTGTCATTATGAGACAACTTGCTTCAGGTGCAATTTGCACATCGCCAGTTAGAATTCCAACCTCATCGAATACCTCCCTAAAATCTCTAAATTTCTGGTTACTTAGTGCTTTAATTGGAGAAGTGTAGATAGCTTTCGTCATGTGTTTTGTTGCTAATGCGATTGCATATTCTGCAACAACAGTCTTACCAGCCGAAGTATGAGCTGCAACAAATACTGAGTCACCACATTCCAAGCGATAAATAGCTTCTTTCTGAAAAGTATCTAGTTCAAAGGGCCATTCCTTGGCCATATCAGGAACGAGCTCTCTAAAATTATGGAAGCCTTTCTTAATATCTACCATGTGAGCCCACTCTTTTCCTCCCCTTATTGCACTAGAGGCAGCTAGAACCCCATGAGGCTCTAAAGCTGGATATTCTATAGGAAGTAAAGCGTCAATATCATCTTCTATGTCGCTCTCTTCATGATCTGACTTGGCAGAATTACTGTCTTCATCTTGGACTTTATACTCTCCTAGATCTTCACTAGGCTCCTGCTCAAGTAGATTTGTAAGTTCCACAGCATCTTTTTGTTCATTGGCATCTTTAGTGTTACCCAACGAAAAATCGCCTCCTCTTTTAAAGCCAGGAGGGACCGTAAGTAAGCCGGCTCCACTACCCAGTTTAATAACCCTATCTAGTTTATTTCCTTTGCAATTTACGATGTTAGAGGTACTACTAAATGTCTGTTCTTCTAGAGCTGCCACAGCCTCCACACCTTCAAGTCCTCCTGGTGCAAAGGGAAAGAAACCTGCTGCACCCCTAACAAATTCAGCCTTTTTCCCGGGCTTACGAAGAAGAGAAGTACTATTCTTCGCAGTTGCGCTATTAAGATTAATCGTTACTTCCTTATATCCTGTTACTCGACCCTCAAGACCCTCCCTTATAAATCGGGTAATAGTACGAGTCTGAGTTGGGGCAATTTCGAAGAGAGAATTGTAATTTGTGGGATCATCCCATCTCCTATCTCAGGGCAATTAGCTTAATGACTCTGGGTGTTAAGAGAATGAGAGACAACCTTACAACTGAAGTTCGTGCAATAATTCTTTGGAGAAGGAAGTTTTAGGTGCCAAATATTTGTGTTCAAGCCCGTGCTTGATATCTTCTAGTGACTGTTCCAGATGCTCTCTTGGCTGCTGTTTCTCAAGTATGTTATCAATCCAATCATCTGGCCTTCCATTTGAGGAGATATGAACATCCTCAAGCACCTTAGCCAGATCATCGTCCACCATTTTGGGGGGCTTTTTAGTAGCTTCGGTAGTGGGTATCATTAATCAGGCATTTTTAGGATATGAATGTGCAAGGCTGCTGAATACCTTGTGACTTTTGGTTTCAAATATTAAACTTATCCAGACTTTTTGACGTCATGACTTTTTTTTCATCACATACCAAATGCAAGCGTCATAAAGACAAGCTTAACATCACTTTAATCTAGGAACTACGTGAGGTCGCAATCTGAATGCTATTCGTCTCGTTCATAATGTATCAATACAAAGTATAAATTTGTGTTCAGCGTTTCTCAGAATTGTAAATAATCCTATGTACATGTATAAAACATTATCATATGTTGCATGTCCCATCCTTAATGAAGCCAACAGGTTACGCCATAAAATTTGTGTCAATCTAATCATCTAATCCTAATACACCACTCAGCCATACACTATCCAACAAATTATCTACCCCTCTAAAAAAAGTTTTTTCGTGTAGATCTCTAGCCACTACAAGTTAGCGTTGTGTCAGGTGATCTATGAACCAATAAGCATTTGTCATATTCAGCACAGTAACATAAACGCCATGTTATCGCAAACGATTGTCACGACTAGGGATCACAGGAATAGCTACATCTTCAATGACTTTTAACTGTGCTTTATTAACTATCGATCCCGCTCACCCCCCACAATCTCTTTCACTTCCCACATTCCCCATCTACCTTAGTGCGCTTCGTCGGTCGGAAAGGGCTTGTTGGTAGATATTCTACTGCAGACAGCCTCCACTGCCAACCATAGAAATGAAGAAACTTCTCTTAAATTAAAAAGAAATTTCATTTGGTATCAATATGCGCTTAATGATTTTGTTCTCCCGCATCATTTGACAACAGAGTTTCTGTAGTTCAACCACGATTTGACTGCAGTTGCCTATCAACACTTCGAGAGTCATGTTGGAGGGTCCCCCAGAACTCTTTCTTGCGCAATCAACCGCATCTAAACCAAAATTAGTCCTCTAAATTAATAATAGCATACAGAGTAAAATGACACCGAATAATCAAGCACAGTACGCAAATGTAATTCTAACTCAAATAAGAGCGTTCATCTCACATCATCATTGCGCTCTTCTACACCACAAACGCCAAATCCTGCCACTAAGGTTAATCCCCCGCCAAGTAAATCTACAGACGACCGTACTTTTGTGCGTATGTCTCCTGAGCACACGTGTCAGAGTATGACTCTACACACTGTAATTTTACATTTAAATGGGTTTTTCAAAAAGAATATTGTCCAAGAAGACCAAAAGATAAAATTTGTCTAGCAATCTATCAAGTTTCTAGCGCTATTCACTACCTTCTCATCACGAATGGCAGAAATAGAAGCCATTTTATCTATAGAAGGAGATAGCAATGTTGAAAAATCAGCACAATACTTAGCTTAAAAACCTCCGGTGTCCCAAGTTCAATTTCGGGATACAACAGATCAGAGATAGAGCTCATAGAGATTACTTCTATCAATATTGCTTAGACCCTACTGGACCTAACTAATTTCTCACCTATAAATGTAATTAAATGTCAAATCTCAACTGATCATCAATTCTTGCACAAAAAGGACTGAAAAGTTTTATTTCCTTAAAACTTTAATCTCCCATAAATCTATTTAGATATAAAATTACAACATATGGAGTCAAACTCTGAAATTTATACTCAGAAGATATACGCACAAAAGTACGGTCGTCTGTAGATTTACACGGCGGTGTCTTAATCTCTTGACATCAAAGGAGCGTTCGATGCAGTACTTCCCATACGCCTTGTAAATCAACTTAGGGAATAAGCATGGCCGACAATTTTTGTGAATAGATCGGCTCCTTTGTAACTATACGCGCCGTTTCGATTAGATGTGATGGCGAAACTGCAACCCCCCAAAGCGATCAATTCCGGCCTGCTACATGGCTCTCCAATATTCCCAACTTTTCCTCTATTCCACATAAAAGGCCTCAAAAACAAGTTTGAATATGCTGATGATGTTGTCATTCTTTAGATCTCTCCCCTTCGCTTAATCAAATTCGACGAGAAATCAAGAGACTATTAATAAAAAGAATTGACTTGGGGTCAAATTCTCCTAGTAAAATATACACAATGGCTGCTAAGGCAATCTCTCTACCCAAACTCTACTCAGGAAAGCTCGACTGAACATAACAGTGGTACATTTTGACAATTTTGTGAGAAAATCGGCTATCTGAATCCGAAATCTTGATTTTGATCATGAAAACTTTCTACCAGGCAATCAATGTCGCAATTCGTATGTTCTTAAGAATCTATACTAATGTCGTAAAAAATGAATCCTTTAGTTCACACTCCATTGGAGATAGAGGAAGCACAAAATAACGCCTTATTCCCTTCTACCATTAACATATCATATCTCGCGTAGAGATCTTGCAACTTCTAGGAATTTTTAGATATACCTCTAATAAATAACATAACCATCTATAGTTATGGTTCAAAAAAATCTGATGAAAATGCAGAAGCTGTCTTTAAAATTTTCAGTCAAGTCGCTGAATATGTTCAGGTGCCTATCCTTTTAGAAAGGTATGGAGAAGTACACGCTACGCTCCAAGGAATAGAATCTGCAGTTTACCCCCCCAACCATGTACTTTTCAAAATCTGTACGGGGATTCACCGATAATCACAGCGTAGCAAGAGAATTAACCTCAAAAACCCCCGTGTCATCTTATCAAGTAGCGGACTTAGAAGCCATGAATAGCACTATTAAACTATGGAAAGCAAGAATCAGGCTTCTACATATCCTTGAAGGCGAGATTAAAAAAAACGTTGGGCACCAAGTCATGCTGGAACTTGTGGTAACGAACTAGCAGACCTCGAAGCAAAAAAAGATACAACCATGCCTTACAATGAGCTACAAAAAGAGCTCTTGTTAGCATTATTAAGCCGATGGCACAAAACTAAATTTTAAACTCAAGAGACACATAGTAGAAACCTGTATTCTCCGAGGGGTATACCCAGCTTGAAATTAACGCTACTCCTGTTCTACCTGAAAAGCTTTAGGACATCTACTTGCCCATAGAACCGGACACGGAGATTCATTTACCTATCACGTACAGTTCTATCACCATGACGCTAACTTATACTGTAGATGTGGATCACCTGAGGCACCGCTTCGCTTTTTCTTTTGCAGAATATTCCATCGTTATTTGAATGGCTAGAAAGAAAAATCAAAATTATTTATAAACATATGCCCTCGACAAGTTTAAAAGTCTTGATTCATTTTACTGACTTGTATAATTAAATTTACTTTGGGGTAACACTACTGGAAAAAAAAATGGGGCTATCATATCCACTTACGTGATTATTGGCATTTCCTTTTTCCTAAGTGCAGGCTGTTTCGTATTACGTCTCGCATCATGTACATAATTGCTTGGTTAAGCCTATTTACTGTAGAGCTCCAACTCTAGCGCCATTCGTGCCTAGATAGGATGTGAGTTAAGCGTGCCTACGGTGTCCGTTGATCCTTTTTAGCCCCCATCTCATCTTCACCCATGGACCGAGCCTCGGGAAAAATCAGAAATGGTAAAAAGTTGTCAGATAGTCTACGTACAAAACATAAACCGAACGCGTAGACTAGCCAGCCTACTTATCTAATATTCTGTCATGGACATGAGATAATCGAGTAGTTCATTAAAAGAAAATGACCCTCGTAGCTAGTAAGTCTCGAATTTGAAACTGTAGAGTTGACTTTACTGTGGCGAGCGAGATTTTGTTGATCGAAAGAATCGAAAGTGTCTTTGGACTTTTAGTAGATAGCACATATCGAATTATGATTAAGACATCCTTAACCACATTTCTTAAAAAAAAAAAAAAAAAAAGTTTTTGGTCTATATTTCATTCTCCGTTTTCTTGCTCAAACGTTATGATCGTATCGTTCCAGAAATTAAAAACAAAAAAATTTGTTCATATTTTATTACTTTGCTAAAAAAAAGCTTCTTAATTAAGAATTTATAAAACTACAGCTTTGATACTCCCCCCCTTTTTTTTTTTTTTTTTTTTTTTTTT
>QVIK01001084.1:0-12345 GCA_003957845.1 Oidium heveae | reverse complement strand
ACATACAGCAAGTTTGGCAGAATTCTATTAAAGGCTTAGCGCACTGCGATTTAGTCCAAGTGAACTGCGATTTAGCAATTCCCTTAATAAAGCATTAAGACTATAGCCTCATCTAACGGTTGCCGAAGCCAGAGAACGGTTACCAGAACAGATTCGAGATTTCGCTCATTTGTTCGCGGATAGTGAAAATGCGGAAAAGTTGCCTCCATCTAGAGGAACATCAGACCACGCCATAAATCTTCGGCAGGAAAATGGCAAAGCTTTGACACCACCTTGGGGACCGTTGTGCAACATGACAAGAGAAGAACTACTCGTGTTGTGTAAGACCTTTACAGATCTAATAAAGTATGGATGGATACGACCAAGTAATCCACTCGCTGCATCACCAGTACTATTTGCTAAGAAACCAAACGGTGGACTTCGCCTTTGCATGGATAACCGTGGCCTTATTGCAAAAACGATACCAGATCGATATCCATTGCCTCTCTTTCAGGAAACTTTACGTCAATTATCGAAGGCAAAGTGGTTCACCAAATTTGATGTTAAATCTGCATTTCATCGTATTAGGATTCGAGAAGGGGATGAATGGATGACTGCTTTTCGTTGTTCCGACTACTGCGGTGCGCTCAATTACTTTCCCACCATTTTCCTAGCTTGAGATTCAGGAGTCTATACTTAGTACTAGCAATATATCCCCTGGTGCCGATGGGATTCCAACTGCCATCCTCCGTCTTGAATGGCCCCATATTGAATACCATGTCTACCTACTTTTCAACAGCTGTCTCTCTCTCGACCATCATCCCTATTGCTTCCGAGAAGCCATTTTAATCATGCTTCAGAAACCAAATAAGTCAGATCTCTCCTCCCCCGCTCATACCGACCGATAGCTCTTCTCTCAGTGCTTGGTAAAGGATTAGAGCGTCTGGTTGCTAAACGGCTAGCCTGAAATGCAGTGCGGAACAAAATGCTCACTACCCAACAGTTTGGTGCCCTTTCAGGTCGATCGGCAGTCGATTTCATAACCTATCTAACACACGATGTTGAAAGAGCTCTAAATGAGGGACACACCGCTAGCATGCTCACATTAGATATCAAAGATGCCTTTGACGCCAATCTGCCAGGCCGACTTATCCGCCGCATACGAAAGCAGGGATGGCCAGAGTTTCTTGTCAACTAGGTTGGCTCCTTCGCTACGAACCGCTCGGCTCATATCCGACTAGACGGTGAGACAGGCCCTCTTCAATCAGTTAACTGCAGGCCTCCCCAGGGATCCCCTGCCTCTCCTGTTATTTTCATGCTCTTCATTTCTTATTTGTTCAAAACAGGGCGTATCTCTCATAGATTTGGGTATGCTGATGACATAGCGATTATTGAGACACAAAAATCACTTCAAGAAAACTGCAATGCCTTAACTATTTCTTTGAAAAAAGCCGTACATTGGAGACTTGAGGAAGGGATTACATTTGATCCAGGTGAGGCGGAACTCCAGCATTTTTCACGCAGACGAGCAGACAAGGATCCGGCCAACACTCCAATGATTCAGCACGGCGACTTTTCTATAACGGAAAAAATAACTCGCCCATACACCAGATGGCCTGGCGTTTACTTTGACAAATCGCTCTCATTCAAATGGAATGTCCGCATTCTCGCTAACAAAGCCTTGACAGTAGCAAACGTACTTCGCAGTCTTGGAACACAATAAGAGATGCCTCCTCCAAATTACTACGACAAGTTGTTACGACCTGTGTACTACCGATTGCCTATTACGGAGCCGAGATATGGTGGCCAGGGCTCTCACGTGCGGTTTCTCCTACTCAATCTGTCTCAAACCTCGTAAAAGGTCACATCTCTCTCCTCCAAAAGGTTGTACGGATAATTGCACGAGCTATCCTTCCCGTCTATAGGACTACTCCAACAAAAACACTGTACCGTGAAGCGGGTCTCTCTCCTACTGAAATCGCTCTGGGCTTAAAATTACGCCAGGCTTCCCTTTGAACACACCGCCTTGACTCACAGCATCCTCTCTGCCGCCGCATTACTTGGATCTTAGACAGAAAAAGACGGGTCTCCCGCCTTTTGAGCTGGACATTAACATTCCCATCTACAGGATTCATAGGTTCCCTCATAAATCCGCCTTGGTCTGCGAAAGAGAATTGGTACGCCAGAACAAGACTAGTCACCAATACTCCAAATAGTCTCCCTGAAGGTATCCCCTTTCAAGACTTGGTAGTTTATTTCGATGGTGGACGCCTATAATCATCCTCCGATCCACGCACTGGGGGTGGTGCTGTAATTTTCCAGGCAAATCGCTTGATCTTTCAGAAATGCATACCTTTCAACGCATCATTTCGAACCTTTGATGCTGAAGCTGCAGCTGCTTTAGCTGCTTTAGAGGCAGCTCTTATACTTCTCACTGCTCGTTTTGCCAACAATATTTGGGTACTTCTCGATAATCTTGATGTTGCCCTGCAGCTATTGTCAAACCTTACTTGTTCTTCTCAGGAAACATTCATTAAATTTGCGTCTAAATTACGTGAATGGCCACTCCGCTCTCGCCTACCACATACCTTGCCAGGGGAATTCCGTGTTCACTGGAATCCAAGATAACAGGTCGCACTTTTGGGGCATTTCGAACACACGACTTTCTAATATAAGGAATCCCATCCACATATCCCTATTTACAGTAAACGCTCCTGATAGCTCTCTTAGAGCAATGGCGGATACCGACAGCGATGTCGATATGTTGCTACCGACGACGCCTTCGCGTGCGCCATCTGTCTTCCCCACCCTAACATCTACCCATACACAACGATCACGAAAGCTACGGTTCAAAAACATGGATTCTACACAGCAGAGAAGATACAATTCAGAGGTCCCTTACAGCCCAGGGGACCCATTTAAATCCTCGGATATAACCCCATCCAACAAGATTAATGGAAACATATCAAAGTTTACGGAAGGTGTTTCTGATGATGTTCGCGCAGACATATCAGAGCGTGAGCAAATAGCTGAAGAATATGCCAGAGCTGTGAGGGTTACAACCCTTGTTACGAACTCGGGCTTAGTGCCCTCCCCTAAAATAACCTGGTATAATTATTAATCAGGATAATTAATTATCCTTGTAATCTATAAAGGGGTGTAAATCATTCATTTATTTTAAACGAATACTCAGGGGCAAATCTAGAAGATTCATTGAGTCTTCGGTTGTATTTTGTTAAAGCAAATTCTATGGCGTTCGAGGGGATTCGAGGAATGCGATGGGATAGTATTTAAATGGTCTTGCTCTTTGTAATTAATCTTCACGCACTTTTTAGCTAAATATAAGAATTACATATTTTTCGTATTGCTCTTCTATCTTTGAGTTGTTCAAGGTGAAGCCTATCACAAGAGCTTTAGATGAAGCAACCAGTTGCGTCCAAAAACTAGGATTAGGTCAGGACACCTCTCCGCTCAAGAGAGCATTTGCCTCTGTAATCAAACGATATGCCCACGGAGAAGACCTTGGTCGAATTGAAAATAAGCAGACGGGGCTCTCTCAATCAATTTATGCCACATCGCAAGGGGAAGCTAGAGGGAAAAAGTCCTCTTATGCTGAAGCAACCAAGACCCTTCCTCACAGAATCTCTGAAGTAAATTTGCCCCAAAAACCAACCAAATCGTTTCCCAATCTTAAAACACATGATCGTAAAATTGACAATAGAATATTCATTCGACTGCCAGAGGAACACCCCAGTCGTAAACACCATGTTCATGCCATCAAATCGGCCCTGACTAAGAAACTTGAAATCGCAGAAGACTCCGTAAGAACTGTTCGGAAAGTAAAGACAGGTCTTGCAATCGTACCCACTAATGAAAAACATTCAGAAAGTATAATAGGAAAGGCGGAGGCTATTGTGGCAATTCTCGGTGGTAAGGTAGAAAAAGCCGAAGAATGGCACACATACCTCGTTGACCACGTACCACGAAAACTTACATTACTGGAGGGCTCTAATTGGGAAGTGACAGAAGAACGGGCCTGTAAAGAAGTCCAGTCTATCATCGGTCTCACCCCGACAAGAATCAATTGGTCTAAAAAAACTCTTGAAAATCCATTACCCACTGGAACTATAGTAGTATCATTCAAACAAGCCATCCGCCCATTTAGAATTTTCGGGACAAGCTCATTCGCCCGCAAACTTATCAAGACACCAAAACTAAGCCAATGCACAATATTTTGGGGCTTTCATGACTCAAGACTTTGCAACCACGAGCAGCGATGTAAATGTTGCAATGCTACAGGACATTCCTCTTGTCAGAATTCCTTCCGATGTACAAATTGCAAAGGGCCTCACGCTGCAGATGAGAAGCACTACCCAGCACGGCCAACATTAAACCGAGGTGTAATTGTAAACTACTCACAAGCGGCGCTCAAGAGAATACGCAAAGCTGGCCACCAATCTTGGCTCCTAGCCAACCCAGCAATCCAAGACCCAGGAAACGCTAATATCCCAACTCTATGTTAGGCCAATCTACAAAACGTCAACGGAAATTCTTAAAAATATTCCAAGCAAATGTTGCCCGAGGGCAGACTAACCACGATCTCGCACTAGTACTAGCAAGTGCAAAGTCGGCAGACATCATTCTATTGCAAGAACCCTGAATTCTACCAGACCAAGAAAAGAAAATCACCAAACAGCATCCTGACTACGATACTTTCACTCCGGTAGATATATGGGATACAATACCACAGGTTCTAACATACACAAGGCAAGTTCGAAATCTACAGGCCTCACAATACCGCACCTCAGAAATTGCAGATATCTGCTGGGTCTCGATTACAGGTGTCACAACCCCAATCATGATCGTCAATGTTTACAGATCACCCCAGAAATCAGAGGGGGGACAGTAATAACGGCACTAAAATCTTGGCGACCACCCCCAAACTGCCTGGTAGCAGGNCAATCATGATCGTCAATGTTTACAGATCACCCCAGAAATCAGAGGGGGGACAGTAATAACGGCACTAAAATCTTGGCGACCACCCCCAAACTGCCTGGTAGCAGGAGATTTCAATACGAGACATCCCTTCTGGGATAGTCGCGCCTCTGCCTCAAGAAAAGCGGAAGAACTAGCCGAATGGGCCCAAACAAACTCCTTACTTCTGGTCTCACCGATAGACAAAAGTACGCATACTAGAGGCAGCACACTGGATTTGGTGTTTATTAACAATCCACGCATTCAATGTAATATCGAAGAACATTTACATACTACATCAGACCACAAGACGTTATTAACTTAAGTATCATGCGCTGGCATTAAGCCACTACCAACCCGAGCCCAGTTTAAGATCACTCCCGAGGCTATTCCACACTTTGCGGCTGGAGTAAAGGAGACACTACCACCAACTAGACTCCTTCCAGAAGATACAGATAAGCTTGCACAGACAATTATACGAAGCATACAAGTTAATATGGAGCGAATTTTTGCACTGAAGATGCAACATAGAAAAGGTCCTGCGAAGACGTACTTAGTTATATCAAGTTGATAAGAAAGGAGATCTATTGTTTTTCTGGTTCTAGCTAACACGCGACATATCTATCTAGGTACAGAAGCACGCTAAAATTAAGCGACCTTTTCTAACATGGACGAGGGACTAAATTGTGGGACAATTAATGCAGGGAAAAGGCACAGGCGTACCGAAGGGCTAGGAGATAAGGTGATGCAATTCCAGAGAAAAAGGCCCTACGAAAAGCCACGAGGGCAGCCAAGAAATCTTATTGGATGAACCAAGTCCAAAATGCACGCAATTCGAAGGACATTTTCAGGATAACCAGATGGCACCAAAACAGGGGCCTGTTTGCATCACCGCCACTAAAATTTGGAGGTCAAACCTACAATAATCCCGGTGGAAAGGTGACAGCTCTCCGAAAAGCTCTATTGGAGCGTCGATCTTTAGCGAAAGACATTAGTCAGAATATAGAGCCAGAGAGACACCAAATAAATGTCCACACAAATGAGATAATCGATATGGCTGAAATCGAATACTGTCTACTAAACACTGCAAATACTGCACCCGGAACTGACGGAATTACAACCAAGATCATTCGCGCCTGCTGGGACAGCATAAAATACGCAACGCTTCAGCTATATCAGCAGAGTCTACGCACAGGATATTACCCTAGAGCCTTTCGCATAGCCAAGGTCATCTTTCTCCCAAAGCCTAAAAAGAGAGATCTCAGCTTCCCAGACTCATGGCGCCCAATCGCACTCATGTCATACCTCGGAAAGGGTCTTAAAAGACTACTAGCAAAAAGAATTAGTCTCGCCGCTGTCACCCATAGTGTTATTAGTCGGCAGCATTTCGGCGCATTCCCAAAGCGGTCAGCTACTGATCTCGTCGGATGTCTAATTCATGATATCGAGAAATCCCGATTAGAAGGGAAACTAGCATCTTTACTAATGGTCGATATAAAAGAGGCATTTGACACAGTATTACCGGGTCGCCTCATAAATAGACTTCACGAACAAGGTTGGCCTACATGGCTAATAAAATGGATTGGGTCTTTCGTAACCAATAGAGAGGTTCTGATTCGGCTAGACCAGACCATCACAAAAAGGACACCGCTAGAATGCGGTCTCCCTCAAGGATCTCCACACTCGCCAATTTTTTTCATGCTCTACATAAAGCCTCTACTCCGACTTGGAAACCCAAGACGCATTTTTTGCTATCCAGACGATATCGCTTTCCTCCGGATTGGAAACCACTATCAGATACTACACTTAATCTCACAGAAGATCTTAAATCGATAACGGATAGGGGTAAAAATAATGCTATCTCATTCGGTCCCAAAAAAGCGAACTCCAACATTTCACTCAGGCCCCCCGAAGCCCAAAGAATACCCGGCAATTTTGTTTGGAAATCAAACCATAGCTCCCAATCAAGCAACACGATGGCTGGGCATATGGCTCGATAGAAAACTTACGTTTCAAGTTCACGTGCGCAAATGGTCATCGAAAGTAGTAGCAACAGCAGCCCATTTACGACACCTTAACAATACTCAGCGGAGATCCCGTCCAGATCTGATTCAGCAGGCAGTCAAGTCCTGCATTATTACTACAGCCATGCACGGAGCAGAGGTATGGTGGCCCGGGGAAACAGTCTTGTCATGTAAAAAGGCAAACTAAAAGAACTAAAGCATAGATGTGGCCAACGAGTTGCATAACTCTCCAAAGATATACATATGGGGATAAGAGCCATACTCCCTGTTTTCAAAACGACTCCACTGGTTATTCTTCATCGGGAAGCTGGAATCCCTCCGGTAATGCTACTCCTACAAGAAATTAGACTGCGGCAAGCTCTGCGTCTACAAACGCTAGATAAGCTACATCCACTGAAAAAGAGGGCTTATAGTAAGTCACTTTCACGAATTACCCAAACGGCAAAACTATTACCCACCTCTCTAGACTCAGAAAATATTACTCTTGAGAAAACATACAACACGAACGAAATCGAAATCGACTGCTCCAGGAATGACATCCAAATATA
Source organism: Oidium heveae (assembly GCA_003957845.1). Lineage (NCBI taxonomy): Eukaryota > Fungi > Ascomycota > Leotiomycetes > Helotiales > Erysiphaceae > Oidium > Oidium heveae. Next base: position 4,820 of record QVIK01001084.1, on the reverse strand, counting down.
CACAGATGGCTCGCTCAAGTCGGACGGGAAGGCTGGAGGAGGATATTTTATATACCAAGGAGGCCAAAGAGTCTACACAAATAGTTTTTGTATTAATCGAAAAGTTGAACCTATTGACACCAAGATCATGGCAATCTACCAAGCTCTCTCAGCCGCCATGCAAAAATCCCTCACCAAATTTGCCACAAACGTCATAATCTACATTGATAACAAGAAAGTTGTTGGTATTGTAAACGGGAAGCAAACAATAACCTCTCCAAGGGAAGCCGAAAAGATTCGGGACCTTCAGAAAGAATGGACCAGACGTGAGAGAGTCGCCCACCTTAAAATAGGGAAAATAATAGCTAAGTGGATCCCCAGTCACTCTGGGATCATAATAAATGAGGAAGCAGATCGTTTAGCAAATCTGGAAGCCCAGATGGCATCCATATACCAACTCGACGTAAACCCATCATATGCAGCCGTTGAGAAAATCGTTAAAACCACAAGGAAGCAACTTCTAGACTCGTAGTGGCAAACTCACGCACCTCAGAGATACAAGGAGCTAGGAATTCAAGCTGGGATACCAGGTAAATGTCCCAAAGAGCTTACACTATCTAAAAGGCCTTACACTATTTGCTCTCAGCAAGGTCAAAACATGGTGACTTCAAAGAATATCATGAAAGATTCAATCATATTAGTTATACACAATGTTCATGCGGAAAAGATAAAACACCAACACACTTCTTTTTCTGCCAATCAACTAGGATATCAGTGAAGAAACGAATTGGAAAACGGATGCCACACGAGGCAATAGAATGGTTATTGGAAACGACAGATGTAGCAGTAGCACTTGGAAAAATTTTAGATATGGATGTTGTAGAGGTTGCAGTAAACAGCTAATAAGTGAACAAGAAAGCTGATCATGAGATGGTCAAATTTCCCCTTGAATGTGTACATTAGATATTTTGGCAAAGTCAAGTCAGCAAGACATTTTCTACACTGTAGACTGACCAATCTTCGTCTTCATAAACCACCAAAGAAATCCTCAGATAAAATTAAGTTTCTTTTTGGGACCTTCACTGGAGCATCAAAACTCGTACAATGGTTTGATAGGACAAAATTCTTTACTGAAGTTTGCTCCAAGCAGCCTCCAAAATTGACACCAACAGTCAGCCAGTAGATTGGAAAAAATCAAAAATCAAAAATGAAAAATGAAAAATGAAAAATAAAAGTTACCGCACGGATTTCTTTTGGTCCGGTGCTTGGAGTAGGAATGGATTTCGCGGGTCCAAAATATTCTCCCTCTGAATTGCTTCTCCTTTAAGGTCATTTCATCTTACTTTTTGTTTTTGCCATGCAAGCAAATTTTCGTAATTCTATATAAATAAGTCCCCCATATTTAAAGGTAGCCGTATAATTCCACCGGCAGGGCGACCTTTTAAGTGACTCAGCACTGTTCAAGTTTTAATAGCTCTTCTTTAGGTTTGAGAAGTTGGAAGCCCCAGCCAGGCTTTTAGAGCAGTAAGCTGTAGCGTCTTTTTCCCAATTAGGTTTAATATAATAAATCATTACAGTAGATAGACGTAAAATAAGAAACAAACAATTGTGCTGGCGCCATAGCTGCCTGAGCAACTTTTGCGTCTTATGTAACGTGAGTGACATATTTTTGCTCACTCTTTCGGATTCGCCTCGGTATTGCCTAAAGATATCTCATCTTGGACCTCTATCGGTTCTAATTCGTACCAATGGGTGAGAAAAAATGGCCTAAAGCTTGATAATACATTATTTCTAGTTATCCTCGCCGCTAATTCCTGCGATTGGTGAGAGTTCCACCCAATCATCTTGGTTGGAAGATACAAAACATAGACCATATCGCTCCAACTCATGGTTTTCTCACTCTGTGGCACTTTCTAGCATAAAAAGATATCTGGTTAATCCGTTGGTCGGCCCGTCACTACATGATCCCAGTTAGTCCATGACAAATATTTTCGGGATCTGCGAAAGAGATCCAGTATTCCAACGCTGAAGGTAGCCATAAATTGTCTAATTAGGAAACGATCCAACATCCACGAAGAAAATTGAGATAACGAATATTTTGATTTATATAATTATATTTTGCGTAGGTACGAAAGAAGTATTCATTCTGGCCTGCTGGCCCAATGGCAAGGCGCTTGACTACGAATCAAGAGATTGTAGGTTCGATCCCTGCGTAGGTCACAGTTTTTCGTATTTATTTTGGGAAATACCAACATCCCATTAGTGCCATAGCAAGTTTTGATAATCTGACCCCCAAAACACCGATGTAGCTGCCTAAACATCCTACAATGCTTTACGAGTGCGGAAATCGGAATACAAGAAAAGTATCACTGGAATTAGTCTGATGTAGGATTTAACGTAATTGAAAATTTCAAAAAAATGAGCAAATTATCCTTTGTTGGATTAGTTTTTAAAACTGGATTTTTTCAATTTTTAAATAACTGGATATTTGGACGTTGGGGTATTTGGGTATTTGGGTATTAAGGTATTAAGGTATTAAGGTATTAAGGTATTAAGGTATTAAGGTAATTAATTATTTAGGTAATTGGGTGTTTTGATATTTGGGTATTTAGTTATTTAGTTTAGAAATAAACATGAAATAGATCAAAAATCTCATCACTGCCCTCATCGTAGAAATGAAACTCAGTAGCCTTCCCTACGTTATAACCCTCAGTTAACTCACAGCTACAACGACAATTCCATATGTTAATGCTACTCGACCATTGAGGTGCAGAGTACTTTAAGCTTTGTACAATAGCATAATGAAACCACCGAGTATCACGATAGTTAGCCTCCATGCTTACAACGGTGATACCATTTGTCTCAATGTTCACAATGTGGATGCTGCGAATTGGCATATTGTGCAAACGAAGGTCGCGACAACAAGCCCCACACGGGCTTATCAACGACACATTAATTCAAATCGTTGTAACAGCACTACTTCATTCATTACCCCACCCCTCTAGACACCACTCTCAAGGCTTCGTCCACATCCCTAGGCTCCTCGGTGTCCGAGGAGCTGGCCAGAGTCTAGTAATGCTTTAAACAATATTTGCGATCACGTGACGCACTAGCTTCTTTAGGTCATAAATTAAATTTTGTGAATCTGCACAAAATTTATGCAAATTTATATGTACGATAATAAATACCCAACCAATGATACTTGGAATCAATAAATTTATTTCATGTTAGAGGTATACCAATTCAAGCATCCAGAAAGTTGAGGCGCTAAGATGTAATGTTAGCGCTCATCCTATCACGTATACAAACTGGTGATGAGGAGTTAGGCGAATAGGGATTGGAGACTAGAGGTACCCATGTATTGTTATCATTATGACTGGCAGTCAGCACGGACTAGCCTGAAACGCTTATAGGTAGCAGCTGTGAAGGGCAAGTGCGAAATCGGACAAGCACGAAAGCTATGCCAAGAAATAATCTATATTTATCTATGGTTTTACACAGGAAAGAAACAATACAACTATATACAATAAAGGAAAACGGTAGGTGATTCCCGTATGGGATTGGTATTCCTAATCGGGATGCACTTATCTGAGTGATCCCGCATGTTCGAACAAGTCTGTCCAATTTGGGAGACACTTGTCGAGAGTGATCTGGTCTTACTCTTGATTGACCTTGCCCTTGTCCTTTATCTCACATAGAACGTATACCACGTGACTGATGGGAGACTAACTCCCAGTCAATTACAAATCGGGCCTAGCCCGTAACAGCAGCAGACTGATTTTAGAATGAGCATGACTAGACTCTAGCCATCTTATTATTCCTATCCTACAGCTTCCAAGCGCTATTATACCTCAAGCTCACTCAGGAAGAGTTTTAGGGTACTAATTTCCAATATTTCACATATTGCAATTAATTTTAACAACCTGTAACGACTAATTAGCCGATTGAAACCTGTAACATACGCTTTCTAGCGTATGCCTCAGAATTGCAAAAAGATTTGAGGTTCAAAACTATGGAAAATCTTGGAATCTTCTTCGCAGCCATATGGTAATATGGCTGCCAAAGATAGGATAGCTAAGATACCCATATAGAAACTAACGGAATACCATCGAAGATACTCAACGGAATGAACTTCTAATGGTCGTAACTAGAGATACCTCTGACAGAAACATAAATACTCAGCATGTATGTAAAGTCGTAGACTGTTATTAGATTATTTAATTACCATCATTTAACAGAAAGCCCATTGCTTCTATTACCTGATCTGTGACACTACTACCGTGTTGTGACAACGGTGATCACTAAGCACTAAAAGTAATGTTTGAGTATAAAGCTAAATCAACAGTATTGCATTTGTCTACACTAAAAAAATAGGGTATAAATTTGCATCGACCGCGTCTTCTTTTGTCGTTTTTGAGAGAGCCTCAATTGAAAGACATATATATTCCCAAGACACGAACATTAGCCTGATAAAATTGTTTGTTGTGATAGCTATCTCAAAGTTCTTCGAGCAGTTGTCTTGCAGGTAAGATCTGATTATTATGGCGTCTACAATAGTTTTGGTTTGCCTGTTTCCACTAATAAGATAACTGATGATGCATTATATGATCAACACAGGCAGCTCAGATGTCTGAAGATTTTTATTAATCTCAGATAGCGTTTGAGTAGAAACTTGGGAATTGACAAAGTTTAGGATCTCCTTTATCGTACGGATATTTTCGTATGGTGAATGGTATGTATGCCGTAGCTTGTGTGAAAGAACAATAGCGAATGTCATATATACCAAAGCGATGTAACAAAACTGTCTATTATTTTCTACAAAGAGTTAACTAGGATGGTTG